>RCUC01133070.1:0-74976 GCA_003697995.1 Taxidea taxus jeffersonii | reverse complement strand
CCTAAGTTTATTAATGACTGTATTTATTTAAGATTCTTATTATTTAATATTTCTTGGTAAACAAAGAATCCTAGGTTGGGGATGAGGAGAAGGTCATACATAATGAAAACACAGAATTGGGTTTATCTCTATGAGTCATATTTTATACTAGTTGATAAGAGCTAAAAGAGAGAAAAAGAAAAGTTTGATTATTTTAATTCTCTTATTGGCCACTTAAACCTTTCTCTCACTCCTTTTCATTCATTTTAACCAAAGTTTAACATTAATAACCAAGTGAGGAGCAAAGTAGATCTTCTCCATCATCAACCTGCTCTTTCCGTATGTACACTTTCTAAACATTTATAAATGAAACATTGACCTGTTTGGATCTGACCAAGCTTATTGTTTTAACAGAGCGGATAGCGGGAGGGATGCAAAGGCAGTCCTGTCTGTGGCAAAATAGATTTTAGTTTAATCTCAGGAAACTGTCATGGAATTATTCCTCCAAAATCTGTACTAAATAGGTTTGACAGATGCCTTGTTTCTTTCAAAAATAACTGTGATAAAAATAGCAATTCAGTGGGGACGCCTGGGTGGCTTGGTCCGTTAAGCATTGGACTGTTGATTTCGGCTCAGGTCATCATCTTGGGGTCCTGAGATCGAGCCCAGAGCCAGGCGCCCCCCTCAACTTGGCATTCCCTCCCTCTGCCCATACCACCCCTGTCCCCCGCTCTCTATCTCTCAAATAAATAAATCTTTTTTTTTTAAAAAATAGCAGTTCATTAAGAAAGAAAATCTAGATTCTGTTCATTTAGTTCTGCCAAATATCACTAACCATCTATGGACTTCTTTTTTAAATAGTTTTTTTAACATATAATGTGTTATTTGCCCCAGGAGTCATCTATGGACTTTCAAAAAGAAAATGGTACCAATTGAGTAAAGAGTTTAGATAGAAATTCCAGCCTCAAGAAATGTTTGGAAAACCCTGTGCCTCGTCTATCATTCTAAACTGCATCTGTTCACATAAGCATAGATGAATCTCAGAAACACATAGTTTTGTGAAAAACTAACCATAGGGGATGCCTGGGTGGCTCAGTTGTTAAGCATCTACTTTCATCTCAGGTCATGATCCCAGGGTCCTGGGATGGAGCCCCACATCCAGCTCCCTGTTCAGACAGAAGCCTGCTTCTCCCCTCCCATTCCCCCTGCTTCCGTACCCTCTCTTGCTGTGTCTATCTCTGTCAAATAAATAAATAAAAATCTTAAAAAAAAAAAAGAAAGAAAGAAACTAACCATAGGATGTATACAGTATGATTACATAAAGTTGTAAGAAGGCAAAACTAAAAAAAAAAAGTTGAGGCATGCATACCTTGGGAGTAATAATTGATAATAATAATAATAATTAAATAATAATTAATAATAATAATTAAAATAATCCAGAGAGGGGCAAGGTGGAGGGGTGTGCATCTTTCACTGTCTGATGCTGTTTTCTACTCTGCTCCCTGGCACATACTTTTGCACCGTGGTCTGCGGTTATAAAACTCATGTGATTATGAAATGTCACCACTGTATGAAGCATGTGGAAGGTGGAAGGTGACAACTGGCAGCGAATGACATGTATCAGAGCTGGAGGATGTCAGCACACAGTGTCTTACTGTTGGGATCTAGAACTTACCGTTGCTATGCAAACTGTAGTAATTCTCATAAAGGCGTTAGGGGGAGGGAATAGATGAAATAGAACATACCTCCCTTCCTGGGTGAATTTCTTCAGAGTAATTTTTTTTTAAGATTTTTTATTTATTTATTTGACAGACAGAGATCACAAGTAGGCAGAGAGGCAGGCAGAGAGAGAGAGGAGGAAGCAGGCTCCCCACTGAGCAGAGAGCCCGATGCGGGGCTCGATCCCAGGACCCTGGGATCATGACCTGAGCCGAAGGCAGAGGCTTAACCCACTGAGCCACCCAGGTGCCCCAGAGTAATTTTCAGAGTAAGACTATATGCCTTCACCCTGGCAGAAGGCACACCACTGATACAGCAGTGAATTATCTGATGACAGTCAGCTTATTTTTACCTTCTTTCCCTACCAAAAAACCCCATATAATCATAAAGATATATAAAATAAATAATATATAAATATATAATAAACAATAACAATATTTTAAAATATATATACTCTGAATCAACAGAACTTTTCTTTCATTCTATTCATTACTAGCAGACCAATTGACTATTAGCTATTAACCCATTTCTAAACATATTCTGCCTTAAAAATTTTTTTTATTTACTTGACTTTTTTCCTCCATTGTAATTTTTAATACCTTTCTTTAAGGCATTCAAGGGGAAAACATTCAGAATTGGACTTTATGTTCATTAAACGAAACCACAACATTTTGCAGACACCACATATAAACAAAATGATATTTAAGACTCTGGAATGTTGCTATAAACTTCTTTTAACTTTAGAACATACAGTAAATCTCTGGGGCAAATATGACTCATTCCAGTAGCTTGGATTTTCCCTCCTGATCACAGCATTGCCTGAGAGTTTGCTAAGAGCTTTTGAGCAATTCACAGAGCTGATGGGATATGTTTAGAGATTCTGCTTGCATTTCATATCATGAAAGAAAGTCACCAGGGTTTTTGGTACATGGAAAAGAATAATGGAAGTATGTATGCGTCATTTTGCCTCCTAATAGTTGAATACATCTTTAACCCACAAGAGGTTTTAACTCTTTAAGTTGGATCCCATATTAAGACCCAGGTTAAGACAATGACATAGAACCAAGAGTGAGGGAAATCAGACAGAAGCAATGACTAAGAAGAAGAAGAAGAAATCATTTTTCCTTAAGGCCTTCTCGTGAATCTGGCCACTGTGAGGAGTGGAGAGGTGCAGAATGCTGTGGACAGGATCATGTTTCTGGTTGAGTGTCTCAGTTACAACCTGGAATCTCCCCCTCAGCCACCACCCCCTTCTCTCAGACAAGTCCTTATATGAAAGTGGAAATAGTGTGGGTTGCAGGGAGGGAAGAGCCGGTCTGAGAGTTCAGCCGACCCTACCAGCTCACAGGTTATTGTGAATTTGCAAATGGTGAACTACTGGTGGGATTCTTTCTTTCTGGTGGTGAATTTATTCAATATGTTAGAATTTTAGGTGCAGTATTCTGGAATATGGGAATGTGGCACAGACAATTAAGGAAAGCAGAGAGACTCGGGATGCTGATCTGCACGGGGACCTCTTTAAGTCTTTAGTAAGCAGTGCTGGCTTCAGTAGCACCAATACTGAAATTGCGGTAACCCAGAGATTAGCATGGCCCCTGCCCAACGATGACCTGCAAATTCATGAAACATTCCTTTTTTTTTTTTTAAGTCTTTAATAAATAGGTCTCATTTTAGTGCTTTGAGCCCTTTGTTTTCTCTGTGGCTTTCTTCACTTAACCTGTGGGTCTGCGTGTGTGTTTGTGTGTGGGTGTGCTTACTAGCACGAGGGATGTTGAAAAACAAAAGGCTTTGCAGGTGACAATTCAGAGTCGGTTCCGTGGTGCTCTTATCATCTCTTGTACACCTGTGGTTCTCTAGTGGTGAAGGTACTGGAAGAGATTCCCAGATTCATATCTACGCCCGTACTTTCTGTGGTCTGATCAATAGCTATTTCAGGTATGAGAGAAACTGTTCTTCAAATATATAGAAATGCAGTGGTTTAGAAGACAGATACCCTTTTATGTATTGTTGAATTTATAGACATTTTATAAAACATTTTACTAGTAAATAACAAAAATATAAGCAGTTGTCATGATATCTTAACGTTTCTTGATATTTTATTTTTTTAACTTTTTTTTAAGATCTATTTCTTTTAGAGAAAGAAAGAGAGAGCATGAGGGGGAGAGAATCTCAAGCAGGCTCCACACTGAGCATAGAGCCTGATGTGAGACTCGACCTCATGACCCTGAGATCATGACCTGAGGCGAAACCAAAACTCGATTCTTTTTTTTTTTTTTACCATTGTTTTCATTCTTTATTTTAATTGTGGTAAAATATGCATAAAATTTACCATTGTGACCATTTTTAAGTGTACAGTCCAGTGGCATTAAGTACATTCACAGTGTTGTATGACCATCACCACTGTCCGTTCCAGAACTTTCCCATCCTCCCAATCTGAAGTTCTACCCACTGAGCAGTAACTCACCCCTCCCCCTCAGCCCTGGCAATCTCTATTCTACTTTCTCTCTCTATAAATGTGCCTAAGGGCGCCTGGGCGGCACATTCGGTTAAGAATCTGAGTCTTTTTTTTTTTTTTTTTTTAAAAAAAGACTCGGATTCTTAACCGAATGTGCCGCCCAGGCGCCCTTCTTAATATTTTAAAGGGATCCACCTTCTTAAAATAGTAGAAACCACTGCTATACAAGAGATAGAAGATTAAATATTTTCTCTGGTCCTGTCAGTTAGCAGGGGGCTGTCTTAATGTATGCTGATGTGACTTGGTTATTTGAAGTAACAGAGCACGGGGAAATTCTCACTTTGAACCACCTGGAGTGACTACTGTGAAGGGTGATGGGACAGAATCTTTAAATGAACATACACTATGCCACTTCCCAGTCATCTACCCCATAAAAGGCGTGCACAAGAAGAAACTGTGTGCAGCAGAGTTGTAGCACTGTATGCAACGTAGAAAAAACAGGAAAAACCCAAATGTCTGTCGAAAGGTGAATGGTTAAATAAACCGAGGGATCCTGTGCAGTAGATGATAAGAATAAATTATGTCCTGATGAACTGATTTAGAAAATCATCAAATATATTATTAAATTGTTTTAAGTGGCAAAATAATTGTATCATATATACCGTGTATGTAAAAATAAAAAAATAAAAAAGAATAGCAAGATTGCAAATCCAAACTTGATTATTTGGTTGTCCAGTTAATTTCTCAGAGTAGTACTGTGATTATCAACATAAAATAAGTAAATATAAACTCATTATAGACTCAACCACACTTCTTTTTCATTCTCTGTAGGTCTTCAGTGCTCCTAAACATGCAGTAACATCAACTTCCTCCCCCTCCATAAAAACGGTTCTTGTTTTTCTTCGTCCTATTTTTAAACCCGACTTCCCGATAAGAGATCTTGTTTGGTTAATAAAATACATTGCCAGCATTTTTACTCGAATATTTTAAGGATCTACTGTAGTCTCAAATCAGAAAGCAGCAAAATGGAAAAAAAAAAGACAAAATGAAAGGCAGTAGAGCAATATTCTTCGGACTGTGGGGAACACAGGGTACAGACAAAATGAAACAGCCTATACTCTAGGTGAAATTAGAAGAATTTTGCCAGTGTTGTGCAAGTCTTGAGAAATATTTGATGGGAAAGATGGGGTGAGGGAAATACTGACGCAAGATGACTAGCACCTTGCTCCAGGGCTTTACTACAGAAGTTCCGCCGCTTCGCCTTTCTCCCATCTAGCATACGTTCAGACACCAGCCCGTCCAAATGTAGACACTGATTACTCAGTGACTTTCTTATTTGCCATGTCTGCAGTACTTTTATTTATTTGAACTTTCTGTCTAAATGGCACAGCATGTAACATGATTATCTTGTTACTTGAATATACTGAGGCTGTGGGGCTCTGGTGGTAAAAACTTAAACCGTCTTTGGTGTGAAAGCCACAGCATTCCAAGAAAGTTTTCCCATTGCATAGTTCTATTTTTTTTCTTATAACACCAGAACCTTTAAGCTGCTGGTTCTGGGAATGAAAGACAAGCCAGTCCTCTCTCCTTTTTTCATAGCACTGACACAATCAAATAACATCATGTAATTTTTATGGACTTTTGAGACTTTTTAACACTTATCCTCTCTCTCTCTCTCTCTCTCTCTCTCTCTCTCTCACACACACACACACACACACACACACACACACACGTGCTCTTCCTTCTGAATGTTTGATGTTACCAGCAGCGCTGGCCTTCTGTAGTGAGATCAATCATATCTTTCACCAGGTGTTCTCCCAGAGATGAGTGAAGGTAGTTAGCAGAAACAAAGCATAATACTCCATAATAAATCTGCTTACATCCAGCATGGGTGGGAAAACCATGGATTCTGGCCAATCAAAACTGATATTTAATAGAGGTGCCTTACCTATCATTAGTGAGTTGTCAGTTTCTTAAAAGAATAGGTCGTATCTCTAATAACTCTAATAAATCTCTAATAAATCTAATAAAACTCTAATAAATCTCTAATAAACATAGTTTAACCATTCTCAGATGATTCCGAGGAACTTTGGGTCCCACACTGCCCCAAGTCATCTGGGACCAGTAGCGGAATAACTGGGCTACTTTCCGCTGCCATCTGCTAAAGGTTCACAGAAGGAACAAAGGGATTGGAACACTCTTATTACAATCCAATGGGTGTTAGGTATGATTTTTACTAGTCAGCAGCATTTCAAATATGTTTAAGTCGGGTGTGCAGAAGATTCGAAACGTTAACATTTTGTTTTTACCCGAGTTCCAAGCAGAGGTTGTGCTCACATTTGATATATTAAGGATGCTGTGTAGTCGCCTGTCCTTTGGACAAATTCTGCTTGGAGTGAAATTAGCACTCACTTATGTTGCTGGTGTTGTATACCTTTCTGAAGGGCAATTTGCCAATGTGTATCAGAAGCCTTTTAGGGGCGCCTGGGTGGCTTAGTTGTTAAGCATCTGCCTTTGGCTCAGGTCATGGTCCCAGGGTCCTGGGATCGAGCCCCACATTGGGCTCCCTGCTTGGTGGGAAGCCTGCTTCTCCCTCTCCCACTCTGCCTGCTTGTGTTCCCTCTCTTGCTGTGTCTCTCTCTGTCAAATAAATAAATAAAATTTTTTTAAAAAAGAAGCCTTTTAGATGAAGATACTCTTAAACTCAGAAATGCTAACTTCTGAGAATTTTCCCTAGATAAATAGCTGAACATAAAAGCATATCTATAATGATGTCCTTTGCCGCCTCATTTACAAGAACATAAAGTTGGAAAAATCCTAACTGTCCATCTACAGAAAATAGGTTACAGAATAGTACATCCATATAATTGCTATGTAGTTCTATGCACAGAATACTGTGTTGTGTTGAAAATTAGATTTTGCAAATGTGTTTAAAAAAACAGTTGTAAATAAACTGTTTGTGAAATGACATGTATAACACAGTCCCACTTTGTTAAAAACAAAAGTGTCCGTGCATGCAAAACAAATGTGTGGTAAAATATGTCAGATGTTAGTTGTGTCCATATCTGAGAGGTATGATGAGGGAGCTGATTCTCACTTTCTCTTTTACACATCTGGAAGTGTCTGGTTTAAGCAAACAAGAAATGTATGTTACTTTTAGAATCAGAAAAAATTAGAGTCGAGTTGCTGTCCATTTTGAACGAAAAGTAATTAACCTGTGGGAGTAGCATGAAGGGTGAGCTGCTATGGGTGAGGCCTAAAAGCCGAGCAGCCACTGAGGCTCATGGAGGGAGTCTCAGAGTCGAAGAATTTCCACACATATCAAGTCATTTGGCAGGGACGGAATTTCACTTATGAAGTCAAGTGGTATGTGACTGAGCCAGCAACTGGGCATGTTGTGATTCAAAATACCATCAAAGTATTTTGGCTCCTTGTTTGTTTTGAACATTGAAAACAACTTTAATATGTTTCTTTATCCTTAAAAATCTAGCTCTGATAGCTATGTCACCTAGGCAAGGAGATACCAATGAAGAATACCAAACAAGAAGAGTTAAGAGAGACAGAAGAATGAGTGGTCTGGTTGTCAGCCCACCCTCCGAGGAGAAATCCAAGATGAAGAAGGGTTGAGTATGACCTGGCCTAGAGAGACAGCAGATCTAGTTGGGTAGGTGGGAGGTGGAAGGTAGTGAACATCTCAAATCTTTGAAGTATAGTGAGAAGTTGAGGGTTTCAGGTGAGATTCCATTTAGGGGAAGGCAAGGGGGAGTTGTTTTTAGCATAGGATGTCCCAGATGGAGCTTTTAGGTCCCTTGCTTGTTTTGGAAAAGAAAGGCCCCCAAGTAGTAGCCAAGACCTCATGGCTGATCCAGAGATCTAGAAGAATGAATTAAGCCTTTCTGTTTGATTAGCTTGGGAAGCAGTCATGAAGGGCTCATTCTCCCTGCTGTGGTTAAAGCTGTCTACTGAGAAATAAGCCAAAGGAACATTAGGCCAAGAATCTGAAGACTAAAGCCAAACCACTGGGAAGGGCTTTTGATTGCAAACTACAGTGCGATTGAATTAGAAAGGAACATTCGATTCATGTCATGCTGTCACCTCAAATTCAACACATCTAAAATTGAACTCATCTTTCCTCACAAAGCAGCTTTTCTTTTTTTTTTTTTTTTTAAGATTTTATTTATTTATTTGTTAGAGAGAGAGAGCGAGCACAGGCAGACAGAGTGGCAGGCAGAGGCAGAGGGAGAAGCAGGCTCACTGCTGAGCAAGGAGCCCGATGTGGGACTCGATCCCAGGACGCTGGGATCATGACCTGAGCCGAAGGCAGCCGCTTAACCAATTGAGCCACCCAGGCGTCCCACAAAGCAGCTTTACAACTGAACTTTGCTAATAACAACAGAATATTGCACTTGTAAAACGCCATACTATAACATGTCCGGGATTTCATTTGATTGTCACACACTACAGGCAAGGGACTTTACCTCGGGTTAAAGGGCTGGGCTGCCAGCTAGTAAGAGAGCAGTTCTAGAAACAAGGTTTACTGAGTCGTAACCTAGTCCTCCTTCAATGAGATCACACTGCCTTTCTCTCCAGATCTATAGAAATAAACCGGTCAGTTTCACAGAATTACTATGACATTTTAATTATATTGACACTTGAGTATTGCACACCAGCAGATTTAATAAGTATGAAGTCAGATTTCTGAAGCAACAAAGAGCAAACCAACCAAACTTTGGAACTGGTAGTCTTGTTTTTTATGGGTGAAAAACATTCATAGTGTTTGTATTCTTGAAGTCAAAAGATAGACACAGACGAAATAAAGTGTCGGATCTGAGCCTAAAGATGTCTCATCTGTAATCTAACATAAACAAACCATCATCAGTTATAGTAGGTTCCTATTGTTGGTACAAATTACATGGTTCTGCTGTTTTATTTTCTTTCATTTGTAAATTATTTTAGGTTTGTCATTATGTAACAATTATAAGCATGAAATGTTTATATATCTGGATATCTATTTGTAGATGTATAAGTAATATCATAAGAAAAGCACTTTAACTCCCTAATGTAAAAAGCCACCCACTGTGCATTGCGGCTCCATCCCAACCCATGGCCCCATCCGGGCTGGCTTGGCCCTGAGCCAGCCAGCCTAGCCATGCTTCCTTGGGACTCTGTATCTCAGATGTGCTCCTCCTTCACAAGTAGCCAGGGTAACTATGCATATCGCTTTCTCTTGAGTTTGGACATCTGTAGTTTCCCAGTTCTGATTCTTGATTTGCAAATAATATTAATGGAAATGTATGCAATGCAGTGACAGCGACTATATGATTTTCCTAAATAGGTATTTGCTTCAGACAAGCTACAAAAACCCGATACCATCTATGTGTACAGAGCCCTCTGTGCTTCCCCTACCTGCCTCGGCTCTTTGGTTTCTATCTACGCATACACCTGGGGGCTACCACGAAGGGCCCAACCTGTGGGGGTAGAATCCTAACGCATGTGTTTTAGAGCAAAAGAGGGGGCCTTATAGGGAGCTGCACTTGGAAACCCTCCTATCAGTTGTCAGTAACACCTTCCCTCTCCAGGGATCAGGAACTGAAAGAAAAAAATAAAAACCAAGCAAAGAGGGTATCCTACTCTTCATTTTAATTAGCAATTTGGGCTTACTAATGCCAAAATCTGGCTTGGTAACTTGATTCTTTTCCATGCAACATGCTGAATCTTTTAAATAAGTGTTTTGATTATTTTTTGATTCAGTGCTTCAGATTTTTTTTTCAAGATTTTATTTATTTATTAGACAGAGATTACAAGTGGGCAGAGAGGCAGGAAGAGAGAGAGGAGGAAGCAGGCTCCCTGTGGAGCAGAGAGCCTGATGCAGGGCTCGATCCCAAGACCCTGGGATCATGACCTGAGCCGAAGGCAGAGGCTTTAACCCACTGAGCCACCCAGGTGCCCCCCGTGCTTCAGATTTTTGCCTCTAAATCTTAACATGCGAATAAGTAGCTTAGTAAAGATATTTAAATTTGCTTACCCACAGTCTCTGCACAGCCTGCTTTTGTGTATTTTTTTTTATTTGATCACTGGGAATTGTCCGGCGTAGCTATTAGACTCATGCTTTTCAGATACTTGGAAGTTTGCAAACTGTTCAGATCACGTCTCTATGGTTTGGAACGATCCATTTGGAACTCTCTGGCTCAGTCAGTGACTGAGGTCAGGAAAGGCCTCGGAGCTGATCTGGCAGAGATCCTGGTGAAGATGGTTGGCGGCTGGCATGCTCACGAGGTTGTCTTTGTGACGTTGCAGGATCGCCTACCAGAGGAACGATGACGACGAGGAAGAGGCCGCCCGTGAACGGCGCCGCCGCGCCCGGCAGGAGAGGCTGCGGCAGAAGCAGGAGGAAGAGTCCCTGGGGCAGGTGACGGACCAGGTGGAGGTGAACGCCCAGAACAGGTACTGCCCTTCTCAGAATGGAGAACTCCTGAGTTACTTGTTAGCCTGTCTGATGAACATGGAGTGTGCTGGGCAAAGCATTCCCTTCTCGGCCCGGCTCAGCTCTTTTTCAGTCTAACTTATTCACCATTTTTGTGGTCATTGTAGGCCCCGAATCAGATAAGACAGTCAAACTGATTTAGAAATTCAGACACCACTACTTTCTTCTCTTCCCCTCTGCCGTCCCCTGCACACACCCCACTTGAAGTGCTTTATTTTACCTTATTTTACAGTCTAGTAATCTTTTTATTTACTATGATGGGTTTCATCTTTAAGTAAGGAAAACTACTTACATTAATTCTTTAGGGTATTGTTGTCTGTTTTGAACTGAAGATTTATTAGCTTAATAGGTCCTCTATGCCTCCCAGTAGCAAATAATATTTGAATTTTTTAAGTAGATATAAATGGCAAATGTCTTATTTTTCCTGATCTACAGCCTCAGTCAGTATTCTCTGATCACTACAATATTCAGCAAGGTGCAGGATCCTGCGTAATGTAATGTATTTATTCAAAGAAGCTTATGAGTTTACTAGCATATTTTTTCTTATACAGGCCTTGGACAGGCCTCAGGACAGTTGAAAACTCCTAATAGGTTCAACTTCTTCAAAATGGGCTTTTATAAACTCACACGTATGTCACTTTATGCCCCAAGGTATAAAAAAGAGGAGACTATTTGGGGGTGGGGTTGGAGAAAAAAAATTTTTTGTTTACAATTAAGGGCCAAATAAATGTGAAGCTACGATAGAAGCTTTTGTGTATGGTTTTGGTTTTAGCCTATTTTATTTTGTTGGGAAGGCATTGCTGATAGTTCCTTTAAGTTAATCTAACAAGAAAAAAATGAAGGAAAACAGTTCTAGCCTCTTTAACCTAAGTATGAGTGGGTACACAGGTTTCTAAAAGTCCTGAAAATTCTGTCAGATCTGATGAATTCAATAAAGAAACCTGTTGGTTAGGTAGAGACATAGAGACCTTGTTTTTGGTAGGTCACTCCTAATTAAGGAGGAAGTATGGCAAAGAGGTTGTGGATATGTTCTCTGGGGTTCACTACTGTCTCTGAATTCCAATTTGGCCTTCCCCTGTGTTTCTTCACAGGGATGGAATGGAAATGAAAATTGTACCTCTCTCTTAGGAATGTTGTTATATTTAAATGAGATTATACTACATATGAAACCCATGGTGCCTTGCACATAATAAGCACCAATTTTAACTATTATCGGGAAAATGTTATCAGAGCCTTACAGAGAAGGTCTGCATAGTCATTCACTGTCTTTTTTTATTCTAGAGTTGAACAGGAAGGGAAAGAACGTTTTGAAATGGCATTCTGAGGCCTTTCCTGAATCTGGTTATTAACAGTGGCTTAAAAGTTACTGGTAGTATTCTTGCTTTTAAAATCTTGCTTCTACTTGCATTTCTCTTCTTTTTTCACATTTATTAGTAGTAATTATTTCATGCTGTTTATTGGTTCACACATTCTGTTTCAGTAAAGCATGTTCTTTTTTTTAAAGGCTTTATTTATTTATTTATTTGAGAGAGAAAGAGTGCATGAGGTCAAGGGGAGAGCAGAGGGAGAGAGAGAAGCAGACTCCCCGCTGAGCATGGAGTCTGACTCAGGGCTCGATCCCAGGACCCTGGGATCATGACCTGAGCGGATATTTAACCAACTGAGTCCCAGGTGCTCCTTCAGTAAAGCATATTCAGATCTGTGAACATATAATTTATCTCTAACATATTAATTATCCAAAGAAGTGTCCTTCATGGGGCTGAATGACCCTAAATGGTACTCAATTCTACTGATAATCATTGTGATTTATAAATAGGCAAAGAAAAATCCAGTAGAATCTGGTTTTTATTGCTTTTAGAGAGAGAGAGTACGTGCACATGTGAACAGTGGTGGGAGAAGGTTGCAGAGGGAGAGAATCAGAAGCAGGCTCCACACTCAGCATGGAACCCAAAGCAGGGCTCTTTGTTACAACCCTGAGATCATGACCTGGGGCAAAATTAAGAGTCAGACACTTAACCGACTGAGCCACCAAGATGGCTCTATCTGTTGGTTTCTTTACTCAAGAGGACTTTCATCTGGCTAACGCTTTGGAATTTGTGATACCTTCTAAAAATTATTTGTATTCAGTTGATCCAAATTCCTTACGTGTAGATGTTTCCCCTTAAATTCTAAGCTATTTGTATTTTTAGGGAAATTTAATACTTATTTGTCTAATTCAGGGAGACAGTGTCCTACAGCAAGAGTTAAAGCCAAGGAAGCTTAACATCTAGCCCTTACTCTGCCATTTCTTATTGTTAAATGTGAGATGTGTTTTTCCAAAATTAAGTGGACTCGAACTTCAAAAGGGCCCAGTTCAGTATGAACTATGAAATTTCATGGAGTTTCTAAACATTATAAGACCTATTCTTCCAACTCTGGTCACAGTTTCTGGTATCACATGACTGGTTGTTTCATGCCAGTGGAGACCAAGTACTCTGGCTTTGAGCTCTAATAGTGAGTAAGGTGATAGGTTTGGTACAGTTTGGTTTCTAGAGATTTTGCTTTTCTTTTTGAATAAACATCAAATTTAACTATTCTTTGTCTACTACAGAGAAGGGCAAAAGACCCTCTATTCATGGAAATCTTGACAAAGAGTGAAGGCGGTATGTGCATTAGGGTAACGTCAGCTGGTGTAACAACGAGCCCTAAATTTTAGTAATTTGGTACAGTAACATAAGTGAGTCCAGTGTGGTATTTTTGAGTAGTAAACAGAACTGGTCACCTACTTTCCTTCCTCTTATGACTCTGTCAACTCCCAGGCTTTAATGTTCTCTGATCTAGTCAACAGAGATGGAGATGGTGAAGAATCCCCTTTTGCTTCGGAATTGTCTTGGTCTAGACACATCACTTCTGCTCATACTCTACTGGGAATTACTGGACACAGGGCTCCACCTAGATGCAAGGAAGGGGGGAGGGTCAGAAATAGACTCCTTGACTGCCTGTGACTTCCCTGGGACTGCGGAAGGGGAAGCATGATTTGTGACGGATGGTTAGATGTCTGTACCACAGGGGTTACTGGCATAAGTACGGCATCATCACTCTATGATGTACACTTGCTTCCTTTCCAAGTGCCTTGTGCTGCACAGATCCAGCTCGGGATTTCTAGGTGACTTGGCAACAGGTGAAAATACTGTATGATACTAGAGGATCTCATTTCTCAGTTTGATCCTCGTCTTAGTCTGAGTTGCCCAAGAAGCAGATTCTGGAACAAAAAAGATTTAAGCCCAAGTCATTCATTTGGGAACCGATCCCAGGAGACACGGGTCGCAGTGTGGGACAGTGAGCCAAGGAAGGGAGAGCAACCAAATAAAGGTTTCATGGCCACTGCTGGGATCCGGAGCTTACCTTTACCGGGAGACTCTGAGATCCAGGGCAGCGCAGGCACCTCAGTTATCCACCGCAAAAGGTGAGGGGAGCCGAGGTATTTATACACTGAGCCGCCTCCATCTTGTCTGACAGCTGCCCAGATTCTGAAAACACCTCCGGCAGGTAGAGTAGATGCCAGTGGCGGGAGAGAGACCCAGGGCAGAGGCCTGCGCGCTCGGTCCCACTGACCACCAGGCGGGCCAGCGCCAGCAGACAAACGAGTACCGTGGGTGCTGGGGGTGGGGGGGTCCCCTGGATATGCACGCGCGGGTCCCGCTGGCCCATTAATCAGCAGGCTGTCTTTGGTGTCGTTTCTGTTGTCAGTGTGGCTGACGAGGAGGTCAAGACAAGCACCGCTCACACGCAGCTGGAGGGCGACGACGAGGCCGCGCTCCTGGAGCGTCTGGCTCGGCGGGAGGAAAGACGCCAGAAACGCTTGCAGGAAGCCCTGGAGCGGCAGAAGGAGTTCGACCCCACAGTCACGGTCACGGACACGGGCCTGTCGCTCCCCAGCAGGAGGATGCAGAACAACGCCGCCGATGGCGAGGCCGCCGAGAAGGAAGAAAAGAGTGAGCGTCGCCAGGAAAGATACGAGATAGAGGAGACGGAAATCGTCACCAAGTCCTATCAGAAGAACGACTGGAGGGACGCTGAGGAGAAAAAGCAGGAAGAAAAAGAAAAGGAGGAAGAGGAGGAGGAGAAGCCAAAGCAAGGGAGCCAGGAAGAAAATCAGGTAGAGGTGACGGTACAAGGCGGAACAACAGAAACAGCGGTCCCGCCACTGGAAACGGGGCAGCTCAGTGCAGAAGAGCCTAGAACAGAGGAGGAGCGGGAACCGGGTGCAGACGAGGCCGCCCACAATGGCAGGATGGAGGCAGAAGGGAGGGAGCAAGCTGAGGCAGACAGGGCCAGGATGGAAGCGGAAGAAAGAGAAAGAATTAAAGCTGAGCAAGAGCAGAGGGTAGCAGAGGAGCAAGCAAGACTGGAAGCAGAAGAAAGAGCAGCTGCGCAAGAGAGAGAAAGGAGGGAGGCGGCTGAGAGGGAGAGGGCTGAGCAAGAGAGAAGAGCAGCAGAGGAGAGGCAGCGGGCAAAGGCAGAGGAAGAGGAGAGAGGTAAGATAGAAGAGCAGAAGCTTCGGCAGCTAGAAGAGAACAGAAGCAAAATGCAAGAGAAAAAGCACAAAGGGGAAAAGGTAGAGGAGAAAATGGAAGGGAAATGGGTAAATGAAAAGAAAGTACAAGAAGATAAACTTCAGACAGCTGTGCAAAAGAAACAGGTACAGTAAACATTTTGCACCAAATGTGTGATGCCTGTGACTTGGGAGAAATGTAATGCACATCAGACTTGGGGCTGAGGCACGTTCCTGCAGCCCCACGTGCTTGCTCAGTCGGCAAGCTGTTCATTTTTTCCGGCCATAGCAATACGCAAGCATGAAGCAATCAGTCGATGGCTAAATATTTAATCACCAAATTTACTAGGACAGCCAGAGAGAGATTAATTGCTCTGTGCTTGCTTGTTATGAATACCAGAAAAATGAATTGACCCAAAGATGATAAGCGTGGCAGTGCTGTGTTGACTTATAATTCTGCACCTGAATCTCAGTTCTTTCCTTTTAACAATTTACCTCTAGCCATAGGTCTACATGAGGCAAGAGGACCGTAACTCCTCCCCTTATCCATATGTTTGACATTTAATTAAAAATGATAAAAGGTGGGGTGGGAAAATGACATAAAGAATCATGGTCAGAAATTGCATCTTAAGAAGGCAAAAATAACCCCCTTGAAATCACCTGGTAATAAAGGAGGGAAAGAAGCCAGTTTGGACCTTCATTAAGTATATCAGAACCACGATTTGCCATCATGTAGACCTGAGCTTAATGCAGACTTGCAGAAAGCCATTCATCTGGGGTAGCATCAGTTTATAACTGACCAGTAATTAAGAGCATGCATTTGGCTGCTTTTATTGCTGAGATGACACAGATAAATTCATGTAGCCTGAGAAAGGTGGAAATGGCGGGAGGAGGTGTTTGCAAGCTGTGAAAGACTTTTTTTCTGTCTGCAAGCCTGCATTAAAAGCATTCTAGCTAACAAGTGCCTGCATCCCTACTCCCACAAAAGGAGAGAAAGAAAGATGCTTGCATATTCACATTTGCAGAAAGAACTCCTATCACTGAGTCCACCCTGGGCTGAAGTTGTCTTTCACTCTTGCTTGTTCCATGGGGCTCATGAGCACAGCTACATTTGGGACCATCAGAAACAAAATGCACCAAACCACACACAGGGTTTGCAAACACGCACAAAGGACCACCACATCACACTAGGTTTCAGGGAGCACGATGGCAGGCACGTGAGAAAGTTTTGTTGGAAAGAAACTATCCCACATTGCTGTTCAAAATCACTGGCACCCGGGGTTATGTGAGCACTGAGTCAGCAGAGTCCTGAGCCACATGCAAAGTGACCTGAGCACCCTCTCACTCTTGTAAGCTAGAAAGGGCTTCTTTTAAACAAGTGACCTTGCCACTCTTGAAAATAAAAAGGAAGAAGAAAAGGGGGCCAAAGCACAAGTTAAAAGAGAAAAATCCCAAGAAGACAAGCCTACCTTCAAAAAAGAGGTAAATATTACTGAGAAGTAACCTAAACGTAAAGCAAGAGAGAGCCGTATTCCATGACTTTTCAGGTCTGCTGATCTCAAAATTGTAACCTCTAATCCAGTGTTTTTCAAGCCATGACTTGACCTTCATGATTCACTGAATGGTGAAATCAACTTAAAGCATCTCAAAAGTAGTTAAATGTGTCAATTTCATTTTAAGACACAAAACCGAATAGAAGATATCAGATATCGTAAGCAGTACTACATGGTGACAGAAATTGTCCTTCTGGCTGTGGGTCACAGAAATCTTGAAAAACACTGCTCGGATCCGTTTTTCCTACCTCCTGCTCTTCTAAGTGCTCCTTTTTTTCTCCTTGAACCATCCTACTTGCATTTCACTTATGGAGTATTTTCAACTGGCTTTAATTAATGACATAACTTTCCAAAGGAAAAACACTACCCCCCCCCCCAATCTCAGTAGAAAATTCGATGAACTGAAGATGCTATTTGATTTTCAAAAGAAAAGTTTGGCAAAATGTTCTGCATTGCATTTCTGAGGCACACACAGGAGCTGGTGCCGGGGTGTTCGGGGTGTTCGTAGGTAAGTGAGCGAGTCAGTGGGGCCAGGGCCGCTGTCCAGAGAATGTCATCACGCCCCACGTGATCACATCAGAAAGCCTGGCCTCGTGTCAGCCCCAAATAATCCTAAAAATTGTAACAATATCTCGTAAGTTCAAAGTGCTTAAATGTGGCAAAACTAAATTATCGAAGGTAGAGAGATTCGGATTACTTTGCACATGGGACTGAATCAGAGCTGTTGAGGATCAGCTCAGATTGACTTCTGCTGCCCTTGTCTGCCCATTGTGGTACACATTAAGAAACAGAAAAATTCATAGTTAGAAAACTAGGTAAACCAGATTCAGCAGGGGGATAGTTATTTTCTTAAATGCTTTTTCATAAGATTCACAGAAAAAAAAGTTAAGAACCCCTAGATCATGTTCTGTTTATCTTGGTTAAGATGTATGTACCTTCCTGTTTCTAATGGAACCTGAGGGGGCTGGGGAGTAAATACTGAATGCAGACACCGCCCATTTAAAGGAAGGTGGAAGCATAAAGGCTGCGAACTGGAAAGCTGAATTTGGTTCAAATGAGGCAGCTAAGGAAATGGTTGAATATTGCTGGGAAGCGCTGTTCTCATTTCATAGCGGAAAAACACCTACAGATTCATCTGCAAAAAAATGAAAGTTACTGGGAGCTAAACTCAAACAAAAATGTCCCACTGAGGCTCTTGGATAAAGCTGGTGTTTCATGGTGGATAGCTTTACAGAAGGAAGAGGCCATGAGGGCCTAACTCAGTGGGGGAGGGGAAGCTGAAAGAGCACTGTTTGGATTCCGTATTTAAAATGTAATTGACTTCCCTAAGATGTGATTTGTTTTTAATGACACAAACATTCTATGTCTGTATATTGTGCCCCTGAGCAAGAAAGGGCTTGTGATTGGTCAACCAAATCATCCTTCTGCCTCTTTTCAGAAGGGGCCCCACTCCCAATAGTGTCAGTGGTATAACCATCTCAGACCTGCCCCTTTCCCAGTTTACTCTACACCCCATTCTAGAATCCCAAAACTTTTGGCCCCTTTTTTACACAAGGCCAGATTAGCCACACAATCCAGGCTCAAAAAAAAAAGGAAGGAAGGAAAGAAGGAAGGAAGGAAAAAAATGAATCTGGCATCCCTGCTTTAACATTGCATATGTAAATTACTAGTTGGATGACTAGATTTCCCCCTTCCAGCTAGTTGTGTGGTTACTTTATGTAAACAACTTTGAATCATATTTTATATGATTTAGCCATTTTAACACCTTCCTCCTTTTTTTCCCCCGTTTTTTGTTAAAAAAAACAACCAAAAAAAAATTTCCTTTCAAGGAGCTAAACAGGATCAGTCAACCACAAGTAAACACAAACATCACGTGAGACTTCTTGGAGAAAACATTTCCAGAAGTCACTCCAGTACCTCAGGAAAAAACTGTCTTTCTCCCTCTGCAGCCCTGCAGTTTTAACTGTTTGTGGCGATGGAACACAGAACATCACCAACTTTGAAACTTAGCTTTCTTTTTCTCCTCCCCAGTTATAAAATGCCTCTTTTTCATTCTTCACCCCCGAGTTGTTTTTTTTTTGTTGTTGTTGTTTGGTTGGTTTTTTTCTTCCTGGCCTCTAACAGAAAACTTGTGTCCAGCAGGGTTGTTCATTTAATACTGAAACTGATATTCATATCATGTACCAAAGTTTCCCAGACATGGGCGTGCTTATAAATCACCTGGAATCTTACAAAATGTAAAATCTGACTCAGTGGATCTGGGGTCAAGTCCGAGCTTACCACTGAGGTCCGTGTTGTTCACAGACCAAACTTGCAGTAGCAAAAACATCCTGTGGCAGACATTGGACCCAGAAAAGAAACAGAGGCTTCTGAGTCTAACAGAAATGTGTCAGACCTAATGTGAAATGTAACTTGCATCGGTTCTTGTCACTCTCCTGAGACCAAATAATGCAAAACATCATTCTGCAGAGACTGACAGCTCAGTCTTTTTGACTTGTGCACTTGACCTTTTGAGGGTCTCTCTGGCACCAGGACATGTCACTTGAATTCCCATACCACCCCTCATACACCCATCTGTTGTTAGCCCATTGGATATCCCAAATATCCAGAGTTTTATCCAAATGTCACATTTGACCAGAGCATCTCATATTGCTAATATTACCTGAATGTGAAGCACGTTAACTCTACAGGATACTTAGCCACTTATGAACCATCGACACAAATTTTCTTCACAGTAACATTCTGACCTAGCAGATCAAATGCTTTTCCCTGAGAATTTCATAAGTTTAGGTTGAATCTATCAAATCTATTCCACTATGCTCCTTAAAATGTAAAGGCACTTTGGAATTTATTTATTTATTTATTTATTTATTTAATTTTATTTATTTCCCAGAAAGAGAAAGCTACTTGGAAACTCAAATCATTACTTCATTGGGAATTTTTCTGAGAAAGTCTTCCAAAGAGAATATAAACATACCATCCCCTATAGACTTTGCCAATAAAGGCAGAGCTGGAAAAGGGGGAAAGGGGATTTTTCTTCTCTTAGACATGTATTGTTTTACAAATCTACTTTATATACATTTTTGGTCAATAAGTCAGATAATGCATTTTGGGAGATTGGAAATATCTCTGACCCCAAAATAGGAGAAATGGGTTGAAGGTAATTTCTCTTTGCGTAGTGCTCCACAAACCATGAAATTTGACTCAGAATGTGTTTTGTGGATTCCTGAAACAGGACCCAAATTTGCATCCCCACATACTTCTTAACCAGGATATAAACTCCAGTCCCTGGTATCTGGGACAATATTCAGCAATAAAGGTCAGGATGAGAACAGGCAATGTCTGCTCCTGCCTGCCCAGAGAACACAGATTTTCTGTGGGGCAAGAACCACCACCAGGGAGCTGCAGTCAAGCAGTAGGACAGCCCAGAGCTTCCCTCTCTTCTCTCTAGCTTTTCACAGCAAATCAGGAGCCAAGAGGGAAATGACAGGATGAAGGATAAGGACAGAATCCTCTGGTCCAATCTCTCTTCTTAATGTATGTAGAGCCAACCTCCCAGAGAAATCAGGTGACTTCATTTTAGCTAGTCTGCTGACAGCACTGGAGCAAAAACTCAGCTTTCCTAACTTCCAGTCAAAGCTCTCAGAGAGAATGGCAGAAGAACAGCCCCCTTTTTCAGCATGTCCAAGGGATAGCCTTGGAGGAAAATTGAAGTCTTAACAAAGGGCCACATGGTAGTGAATAGTCAGTCTGTGGTAATTTAATCAAATGACATCCAAAGAAGGCTGTCAGGCAAAGGACTACTCAAGGCTCATCAGTGAAGAGAAATAAAAGTACTGTGCTTAGTAAGACCTGCACTTCAGGAGTAAGTGTTCAGAGGGTATCAGAGGAATAGCTGGGAAAGGGTGAGATTGGATAACGGGAGGCCATCTTGGGTGTCACCTGAAGGCCCAAGTTCTTATGCCTACACTTCCTCTGTTGCTTGCTTCAGAACATTAGTGTCTTATCCTTGGTTATCTTGAAAAGAGCAATAATGAACCTCTTCTGTTTTCGTACTCATGGTTTAGGAATGGGTGAGCTGATATGGGTAATCTCAGCCCCCTAACAAGCTATGTAAATTCACTTTGTTTTGAAGTAATGTGTCTCATTTACTGTGAGGACCTTGTAACACAAAACTCACAAAAATTAAAGCTAACACCCACCTTCCATATATCACCTTCCTCTGTCTCCCCAACAATCCCAAACCCACTTCTGGTTTCCTGTCCCATTCAAAATGTAGTGGTTTAGATGACTACCAACATGGTCTCACAGGTCTGAGTCATCTCCCCTAAGGTAGGGTTATTATGTCTTCAGTCCTCAGAACCCTAGTTACTCATTTGATTAAAATACAAGGGTGGGCTACCTTTGCCAACTGCCAAAATTAGCTTGGCAGATCTGGTAGGTTTCCTTTTTCCCCTCCTCAACACATTTGTGTCCTTTTCTTTTTCTTAAGATTTTATTTACTTGTTAGAGAGAGGGAGAGAGCAAGCACAGGCAGACAGAGTGGCGGGCAGAGGCAGAGGGAGAAGCAGGCTCCCCGCCAAGCAAGGAGCCCGATGCGGGACTCGATCCCAGGACGCCGGGATCATGACCTGAGCTGAAGGCAGCTGCTCAACCAACTGAGCCACCCAGGCGTCCCTGTGTCCTTTTCTAAGACAGAGTCTCCATCCAAGGGAAAAAACCTGTCCCACTAACCAGGCCATTCTCCCATCAATGCCACACTAACGATCACTCTTTTCAGTGAGATCTACAAAGATCTACTCTTACATGGAATTCCCAGAAAATAATAGTTTCCAAACAATAACACCTCCACTACTCTTGAAAACAAAACCCCAGTGAAATCAGGGATGATCTTGGTTTCCTAAAATTGTGGTCTAGGTTTCTGCGCAGAGGCTGGAGGACCATAGCTCATGCTCTAAGAATTTCCTCTGAGCCCAGCTCTACCACATCATTCTCCAGTGGTTGGTTTTACTTCTGAGTTTCCTGGCTTCTCAATAATTCTGGGTCTTATTTGGTGATACCAACCAAAACCTAATGGGACTTTTATCATTATGTTTCTTCCTGATGTGTACTGTTGGTTAGATCAAAGATGAGAAGATTAAAAAGGACAAAGAGCCCAAAGAAGTGAAGAGCTTCTTGGATGGAAAGAAAGGATTTACAGAAGTGAAGTCACAGAATGGAGAATTCATGACACACAAACTTAAACACACCGAGAATACTTTCAGGTAAGAAACAGAGGCTCCTTAACAATGACTGTGTTCTCATGTGAGGAAAAAATAATAATCAGCGTCCCTATCCTGTGCCTCCAGACAGAAATGTGCTAAACGGGCAACATATTTCTGTTGTGAAGTCACTGGCCATAGTCTCAGAGATACTCAGTCAGCAGGTCAGGCTATCAATCACTAACAGAAGACCAGCAGTCATTGCTCAGACAAGGTTTAATCTGCTTTTCCCATTATTTAGCAAAGCAGATCATGCTTAGGATCCATGTTTTTGTTCTGTGACTAATATGCTCATGTAAGATCAGTTTATTAGAAAGCATTATGACTGGGGCTAATGTCACTGATTGTCTGTATGGCCCAGCCAGTTTCCTAAGAGACACTTATCGGTACCATTTTCAAGAATATATATTTTTTTAAAGATTATAAATAAATTTGCTTAAAACTGAGATTGCCCTGTGGCCAAATACTCGGGAAATGTTAGGTTAAACTAAGTTAATTAGATCTCTTTACCACAGAGCTTCCAGAGCACTTGATGTTAATTTGCATTGGGAATCTCAAAGAGGGAGGAGTAGGGCAGGGCACCAGCACTCCATTTAATACCCTTTGAAGAACCCTCTGGCATAGCTTCAGCTTCCCCTCCTCATCCCCCCCCCCCATCAAGTTGAATACCTGGACAGTTGATTCTAGGACAGATAGACAAGTACACACAGGTAAATCCTTACTTCTAGATGCACTGAATACTGAGCGCTCTCCACCAGTTCTGTAGAAGGACTCAAGTTACAGAAGCTGGCCATGGACACCTGGCCACATGATGCCTTGTGCCCCTCTCCCGCACATACACTCCCTCCAACCATTGGTGCCAGATTCCTACCTCTGTTACGTCACTGGCTCCTGTGCCAGATGTCCTGGAAAAGTTGTGGGTCCCTGAAACGTGGATTCCCATGGGGTTGTTTTGGCAGCAGTCTTGCCTGTAGACCCTGTTTTTCTGAACAATTCAAATAAGAAAGTCCCCACGAGCAGGTACCGTGTAGAAGCTGGACATATTCCTTACCCCAAAGGCTTTGTGGCATTCAGAAGCCGGCAGAGCTACTAGAGCTCCGCTCCTCTAAGCAAGCTAAAATGGGGAAATTTTTTTTAACTTTATTTAAGCTTTATTTAAACATATAATGTAACCCCACCACCCTCTCCCAACCCCTCTTCCCCCCACCCCCCTCAGTTTGTTTTATGACATTAAGAGTCTCTTTTGGTTTGTCTCCCTCCCGATCCCATCTTCTTTCATAAAATGGGGAAATTTAATTCCCCCCCCAAACAATTTCTCTAGACAAAATGAGCAGAAAGGTAATCACATTTATCCAAGGGCAAGCCTACGAAGAAAATGTGTGCAGAAAATGCGTAAGTAAACTGAACAGGAGGAGGACATGCAGATCCTATAGATGTTCCTTGGGGTTGGCCAGAAACTAGACTTCAAGTAAAACAGTAAGAGTTTATTAAGAATTCACAGAAAATCTAGAAACTGAGTTGATTCCTGATGGTTGTCCAAAGCAAGTCCAAAGCTTGCTGGAGTGCCAGTAGTTTAATATTTCAAGGCCCTAGAACAGTGTCAGGTTCATGAAAAGTATCTGACGAATATTGCCTAACAATATTATTGTCTTATTATTTGATAGTTTAAAATAGGTTTGGGGGGTATACGTAAATTTTTTGTTAAGAAAAGTAATGTTTTTTAAAAATCTCTCAGTAGAAAGAAGTTAACAATTAGCTAACTTGCCAACCAGCTCTAGTCCAAACTCACATTAATAATTAACATGCCTATGGTGTGGAAATCCAAAGAGCTGGGAATTCAAAGAGAAAAATCGCAAGGATGGCAGCAGGTGTGGCACTGAGAATTCTAAAATGTGACTCTGGCCTTAATTTTTCCATCTTTGAGCAGGAAAAAAAAAAAATGACAGAAACAAGCTCCAATCATGTCATTCGTTTTTGTTTAGCTGCCAACATAGGTTTAGTTTTACTTTCAGTTTGAAGTTGATGCCAATGGAAGCAGAGATGCCTGGTTTTGCTGTATATACTTATAAAGTGAGGAACTTGATAAAGAAGAGAGTGGGAGTCTACTAGCCTAACTGCGAACAAACTGTGTTCGTGGTGAAAGATCTGATGTTCATGTAGACATACACCTAACGAAGCCAAGGAGAGAGGAGAGACCTTCTGGAAGAAATTTCCATATTAGTGTCACCCTTGTGCTGAGGGCATGCTGGTACATCTGAGTAGAGGTGACGTCGACAAAGCTTTTGCTACTGTTTTGACCAAAGCGCCTTATGTTTGATTTAATTATTGCCCCCTTTGAGTTTTTTTTCGTTTATTATTTTTTAAGATTTTATTTATTTATTTGACAGAGAGAGAGAGACAGTGAGAGAGGGAACAGAAGCAGAGGGGTGGGAGAGGGAGAAGCAGGCTTCCCTCTGAGCAGGGAGCCTGATGCAGGGCTCAATCCTGGGACTCTGGGATCATGACCTGAGCCGAAGGCAGACACTTAATGACTGAGCCACCCAGGCACCCCTGTTTTTTCTTTTTGTAAAGGACTTTTTTTTTTTTTTAAGATTTTATTTATTTGTCTGAGAGAGAGCACACATGCACAAGCAGGGGAGCGGCAGCAGAGGGAGAAGCAGGCTGCCTGCTGAGCAAGGAGCCAATGTGAGGCTCGATCCCAGGACCCTAGGATCATGACCTGAGCCAAAGGCAGATACTTCACTGACTGAGCCACCCAGGCATCTGATAGTTCTGTTTTCTGTGATTAGATTGTTTTCTCTAAAGCATCACATAAAAAAAAATCAACTCAATTAGCAAAGTGTAGAAAAAGCAGATTATACCAAGGGCTTTATAGAAAGCACAAAACAGGTATTTGTTTTGTGGTCTATTTTTAACATGGTAATTAAAGTTTTTTTCTAATTATAGGGGAAAAAAGATACTCATTATGAAATATTCAGAAAACAGAAGTACAAAAATAAGCACTCACTACCCAAAGATAACTACCAGTAACATCCAGATATTTTTATGTGTATATATTCAAAATAGAGAAATATATCTTGCATGTATATGTGTGTATAACTATAAATGTATATTTTTAAATTGATTCTTGCATTATATCATAGCTACCATTCTGGACCAGTGAATATAAGCTTCCAGTTAATAATGTTAGCATATCCCCCCGTATGGATGGGTGTGTCATGATTAACTGAACCAGTCCCTAATGATGGACCTTTTCATTGTCCAAAATGAAGACTGAGCGACACCTAGTGGAGTTCAGAGAGCTTTCTCTAGGGATGTGTTCTGCCAGTCCAATGCCCATCCACTAACATGATGAACATGAAGGGCAAACTCATTTCTGAAGATGTGAAGACCTTGGATTAGTGCAGAGAGATTGTCTCTCTACTGTCAAAGACCTGTGAACTTACAAGACTCTGGAAGGGCAACATCCAAGTTTCAAGGGACCGTCTAACCTTGTTTGAGTACAAAATTTAAAAAGTTCATCTTTAACTGTCAAGAACCTAGAACAATAGTTTAACATTTAACCTAAACTCTTAGTAAGAAATAAATTTTACATCCTGACCCAGTACAGAGCTACACAGAGACTTATCACTGAAACAAACATGTCAAGAGATGGCACTTTCCCTTGCTCTATGCAGTTCACTCTGATGTTTTCTGTTTCATTTTGTTTTAATGCCGATTGTGATCCACAAGACTGGTTTTTCCATCCTGCAGCTTGAAAAGGTTGGAAAGGACATGGTATACTCAGAACTACCTCAATGTTTGAGGGCACCTGGGTGGCTCTGTTGGTTAAGCGTCTGCCTTTGGCTTAGGTCATGATCTCAGGGTCCTGGGATCAAGCCCTGAGTTGGTCCCCCACTCAAGGGGGAGTCTGCTTGTCCCTCTGCCTCTGCCTCCCCACCCCCGTGCTTGTGCGCACACATGCTCTCTCTCTCAAATAAATAAATGAAAATCTTGAAAAAAAAAAAAAAGAACTACTTCAGTGTTTAAAAAGCATGAGATATATACCAAGGTAGTCTTGAACTCATTTTCTGTCTTATTCTTGTTCCTTCACTAGAAACACTGAGCCCTTCTCTACACGGAATGATACCAGACAGTGGTAATTCATCTGTTCCTTAGACAAAGTGTTAGGGATGAGCTACCTGTGTTAAGCTATGGGATGAGCTAGTTAAGCATGACCTTAGTGCTTGTTAATAAGTACCTAAGCAGCTGGCAAACTACATCCTTGTCTCTTAGTTAAGGACTATCTATAACTAGTTATACTTTCGAGAATACCACTAAATTCTCCTAAAGGGCCAGGAGGATCCAGCCAACATGAATTTTGCTCCGGTGACAACGCAGTGCTCTGCTGCAGTTGTGTCAATAGCAACATGTTCTGAAGACAATTATCAATGTCCTAATTCTAGTAGATAGCAAACTTATTAAAGGAGCTCAGGGCCAGTAGGCGCTAATGACCTCTCTTCTCTTTTTATATGATTTATAAAACATATTTAAAAACACTAAGAATGCCAGTTCTGAAGTAAAATTTTAACATAAGGACCCCTGGGATAGTGTTTTGTCTCTAGTCTTAACATGTTCCCAATTCTACAATAAAATCCCGCTGGAGTCTCCTTAATCACAAAAGAAAACTTTAACGTAATTTCAGTTTTTTTTTTTTGTTTTTTTTTAAGGGTGATCTCCTTTCTCTTTTTATTTTATTTTTTTAAGAGAGGGAGAGAGGAGGGAGAGGGGCAGAGGGGCAGAGGGAGAGAGAAAATCTTAAGCAGGCTTCACACCCAGCACAGAGCCCAACGTGGGACTCAATTTTACAATCCTGAGATTATAAGCCGAGCAGAAATCAAGAGTCAGACATCTAACCCACTGAGCCACCCAGGCACCTCTAATTTCAATTTTATATGTAACTTATAAAAAATGTACCCATTTTCTTGCTGTTTGATAAGCTCTGCCATCTGATGAAGCATTGCTTCCACTGGAGCATGGAAGGTATGCTAGTTAGGCCTAGACTGTAGAAATTCTAGAGACTTACAGGTAGGAAACATCCTTCCAGACTCTCTAGTCCTCAGCATAGGAGGTGAGAGGAAGACGCTAACATTCTTGATTTAGTTGCTTTTTATTTTATGACAAACCATGTTTAACTCCTGATAGAATTATCGTACAAGGGAAAGAAGAGTATACTTAGTAGACAAACACTAGAATCTAATCGTGGCTCTACCACTTTCTTGCTACCAAAAGTTGGGCCAGACTGTTTTCTCTCTCACACATCGCTTCCTAATTTGTAAAATGGCAGTATTTTTTTTAAAGTTTTATTTATGTTTTTGGTAGAAAGAGACACAGAGAGAGAAGGAACATAAGCAGGCAGAGTGGGAGAGGGAGAAGCAGGCTTCCCACTGAGCAGGGAGCCCGATGCATGGCTTGATCCAGGACCCTGGGATCATGACCTGAGCCGAAGGCAGCCGCTTAATGACTGAGCCACCAGGTGCCCCTAAAATGGCAGTATTAACCTAATTGGCTAACTCCCTAATTATTGTGACTATTAAATGAGATGATAATAATATGAAAAGGACCTATAAAGCATAAGTAACAACCCTAAGTATACCACATCAGGGCTAATTTAGTCATTTTAAGTCATAATTAGGAATATTCCCGTCATGTTAGACCACACGAATTGAAGCCATAAGGTAGTGCTGTCATTACGAACTTTCTTGGAGCAGCTGTGTAAGAATGGATACATTCTCCTGTACTTACAGCTCTTACTCAACAGGCAAAGAGTAATTTCATCTCCAGAAATCAGCAGCCAGAGTCAAGTTCAAGACATGGAAAAACAGATTTTTTTCGGTGCCTGCCCTAGTTTCAGCCATGTTTTCTTGTCACCTGCACCTGAGCCTGCAGGTTTTCCCTTCTGATCCATGATTCTAGGGAGATCCAAATTAACCAGTAACTTATGGCAGAGGACTACTAGGATCACACCTAGGTTTTAGAACTCAGTCTAATAGCACTGTTTTGCATCACATGCCTTCCTTTCCAGTAATAACTAGTTATATGATAATAAATGTCAACAATTATTTAATATGTAATCTCATGGGACCCAAAGAATGGCCCAGGAGGTAAATAGAACAAATACTATTTGCCCAGTTTTTCCATGTCGTATCATGCATGTATCATGGATTTTTCTTTAATTGTGGTAAAACACATAACATAAAGTTTACTATCTTCACCATTTTTAAGTGTACAACTCAGTAGTGTGAAGTGCATCACATTGTTGTGAAACATCTCCAGAACTTTGTCATCTTGCAAACCTGAAACTCTATACCCATGAAATAACTTCCCACCTCCCCTCCCCACAGCCACTGGTAACCACCATTCTGCTTTGTTTCCCTGAACTGACTACTTGAGATAACGCACGTAAGCGGCATTATGCAGGATTTGTCTTTCAGGGACTGGTTTATTTCACGTAGCATAATATCCTCAAGGTTCATCCATGTAGCCTGTGACAGATTGCCTTCCTTTTTTTTTTTTTTTTAAAGATTTTATTTATTTATTTAACAGACAGCAGAAGTAGGCAGAGAGGCAGGCAGAGAGAGAGGAGGAAGCAGGCTCCCTGGTGAGCAGAGAGCCCGATGTGGGGCTCGATGTGGGGCTCGATGTGGGGCTCGATCCCAGGACCCTGGGACCACGACCCGAGCCGAAGGCAGAGGCTTCAACCCACTGAGCCACCCAGGCGCCCCTTGCCTTCCTTTTTAAGGCTGAATAATACTACACTGTATGTATGCAGTGCTTTCTGTTCACTTACTCATTTGTTGATGGGTATTTAGGTTGCTTCCACCTCTCCACTATTGTGAATGATGCTGCTAGGAACAAGGGTACACAAATATCTTCTCAAGATCCTGCTTTCAGTTCTCTGGGATATAGACACAGAAGTGGGGTTGCTGGTGCATATGGTAGTTTCACTGTTAATTTTTTAAGGAACCTCCCTGCTGTTTTCCATAGCAATGGGACTCTTCTGCCCATTTTCCATGCCCCGTTTGCCACCGACCATGTCTGTTTGCCCCGTTGTACAGCTAGGAAACCAAGGGTAAGTGGCAGAGAGGGATCAGATTCAGACCTTGAGGTTGCAGGCAGACCCCTATCCCCCTTGGGCTGGTGTGAAGACCCACTGTGTGATGAGAGGGAATAGAGGTTTCTTTTGGGTGGAGGGGTGCAAAGCCTGCAGACCAATGTCCTTGCCTGGGGGAGGCTGCCACACTGACGGTTGTCACGCCGCTCTGCATTTCCGGACAGCCGCCCTGGAGTTGGAGCAAGGGCCGTCGAGGCCAAGGAGGCTGAAGGCGCTTCGCAGGTGGAGGCCGGCAAGCGCCTGGAGGAGCTTCGCCGTCGCCGTGGGGAAACCGAGAGCGAGGAGTTCGAGAAGCTCAAACAGAAGCAGCAAGAGGCAGCCCAGGAGCTGGAGGAGCTGAAGAAAAAACGGGAGGAGCGAAGGAAGGTCCTAGAGGAGGAAGAGCAGAAGCGGAAGCAGGAGGAAGCAGAGAGAAAAGTCAGAGAGGAGGTAAGGAGGGTGCAGCCCGCCTGCCCTGGGCCCCCAGTCCACATCTGGTGACCCTTCTAGCCCAGGGAATAATTTTTTTCGTGGTGGAATGCTCCTGCTCTTTTGAGCATGGACTCTTATATTTGAAGAATAATAAGGCTAACCATGCACTGGGCACAGTTCTAAAACCTTCATCTGTAGCACTTTATATCCATTTATAACTTTCTGATGTAGGTAGTGTTATTACCCCCATTTTTCAGATGAGGAAACTGAGGCACAAAGTGGATTAGTCATTTTCTCAGTCCCATTTGCCTTAACCCATTCCCCTATATTGTCTCTCAATAAAGAACAGGAAGCAGAGAAAGATGAAGAGGTCTGCAGAGTAGTTAGAAGAACCGGGAGTCACATGATAGTTGTTTTCTGATATTTGAAGAGTTTTGGTAGGGAGGTTTTTTTAAATAGTTTTTCTTTTTTTAATGGAAGAGTCAGGAAATGAGGTCATCACAGGCAGGGGCAGTATCTGCTTTGTCCGTTACTGTAACCCAGGAGCCAACGCAGTGCCAGACATGTAGCAGGAGCCCAGGAATGATGAACAGATGAATGTGTTCCATCTTTTAAGACAGAACCAAAAACAACAGATAAAGTTACAAGAAGACAAAGTTTGGACACTGAGAAAGCGTTTAACCAACTATAGCTTTACAAGGTGCATTCTTTCCTTTCATCCTGAGGTGTATTATTATCCTCACTTTGTAGACCAAGAAAAGAGAATCAGATTATTTGACTGACTTCTGTGAGTCACTTGGCTAGTAAGTGGTAGAATCAGTACTGGACCTCAATTCTCCAAGTCAGCTTAGAGCTTTTCCCTTTGGTCTTAGGAGATAGTGACCTTCCATCATTTGAACTGTGCAGAAAGACTTCTGATGGCTTTCTGATATGGATCTTCTGTGAAAATTGGCTGACCGCTGCAGAAAGTTTGGATAAATTATTCCAAGATCTCTTCCAGCTCTAGCTCTCAGTGAGCCAGTTGCCTTTGGTTGGGAAGTGCTTGGGATGATAGTGCCTTTGAATCAAATATACCTGGGCCAGGATCCTTTGGCACTTGCAAGCTGGGACCTCGGCAGTCACTGAACTAAGATCAGCTAAGACTTCTTTTCTTTACCTGTGGAATAAGGTCTACTTACAGCACTGATGCCAGGATTAAATAGATCATTGTGTTCATGGTGCCTGGTAGTTATAATTATTGTTATCATTGTTGTTATTGCTATTTCGAGGAGCAGAGTATCAAGGCAGAAGAGAAACACTGACTCTTAGAATTGGGTTGGACCTAGGAGATGATTTGGTCTGACCTCCTGCCAAACAGTCGTTAGTCAGCAGAGCCACAATAACAAATTCCCATAGACTGGCTGGCTTACAAACAACAGAAGTTTATTTCTCACTGTTTTGAAAGTTTGGGGGTTGAAGATCAAGGCTTCAGCAAATTCTGTGCCTGGTAAGACCCCACTTCCTTGTTCATAGCAGTCTTCCCATTGTATCCTCGCTTAGCAGAAGGCAGAAGAGAGCTCTCTGGGTTCTCCTTAGTAGGGGCACTAGTGCCATTCATGAAGGCTTTACTCTCATGACCTAGTCACCTTCCAAAGACCTCAACTCCTAAAACCATCACTTTGAGAGCTAGGACTTTAATTATATGAATGGGGATGGGCACATACATTCAGCCCATAACACAGAGAATCATTCTGCCAGATGAACATCCAGTCTCTGCTTAAGAACATATAGTTTTAAAACTACAAAAGACTACACACACATCTCTCAGTCAATCATTCATAGAGGATATGTGACTTGATCGGTGCTCTGAATGTTTGGCCTGAGAGAGAAGATGGAGGAGAGTATTGTAGACCAGGAAGGAAGGCACAAAGGGGTTACTGAGACACACTGTGAACATCTATGACTTCTGTGGTGCAGTGTCTACATATTTTCAGTTTTGTCCAACCATCTAAAATAATCTCAGTTGAGGCAGGGACAACCATAAAATTATCTCTTATATAATTTGGTGAATATAAGAACTTAGATTTACATAACTTTGCACATCAGTTATCCCATTTGTCTTCACAACTCTCCTAGCAAGGTGGGAGAAGGGACATTTACCTTCCTTTTACATACACAGAAATGGAAAGTCGGTGTTAAATGACGTGACCAGATGGTAATGATAAGTATCTGCTTCATGCTGAGCACGAGGCCCGGCATTTTACATGGGCTTTCTCATTTAGCCTCATGACAGCTATCATATTCTTATTTCATGGATGATAAACTGAGGTACACGAGCAGAGAAGTGAAGTGGCCAAGGTCACACAGTTGGGAAGTGGCAACGCCAGAGTGTGAGTCGGGGAGTTGGACTTGCCAGCTCAGGCTTAACCTCTAGCCACTGCCCTTGAGGAAGGGGTGGCATCCAGTCCAGAACCCAGCTCGTTTTCCTCTGGGACTAGTGCTTTCTCCCCTCCAGCCCTCTTACCTTCTGGCCTGAAGCTCATACTGATGTCCTTGTTATCTGTTCTTTCTCCCTTAGGAAGAGAAGAGGAGGCTAAAGGAAGAGATTGAAAGGCGACGGGCAGAAGCTGCTGAGAAACGTCAGAAGATGCCTGAAGACAGCTTATCAGATGACAAGAAGCCATTCAAGTGTTTCACTCCTAAAGGTTCATCTCTCAAGGTACTTCTTACTCCCAGAAAGCCTTCTTGTAACACCTCCATTATAATGTAATGAAAACTGAATTTTAGCCCTTTACTTAGTCATCGTTCAAAACCTTTGCTTCATTTAGCTTTTTGCTCCTTCTTTCAGCCTTTTCAGAGCTCCTCTTTGTAACATGTAGGAAGGAGAGAAATAAAGCAGAGAGCTTTGCATCTGTTGTTCGTTAGATGCTTTGGTATGCATTAAAGTGACATTCAGCGATTATCTCTAGATTTCAGTGACCAATGCCCTCCAGATGCCTCACCCCTTCAAGCTGTTGAAAATGGAAACATTTAAAGTTTATAAAGTGGGCAACTATGCTATAAAGGTTTGAGCCACTTTTCATCCTAGCTGTTCACTTTTAATTTGTCATCATTAAAAGTAGGGCAGCTGGAAACGGTACTGGTCAAATCTGAAAGCTGTTATCACGGGAGGAGATAAACTTGGGGGTCCTTGCCAGGATGAGTTTGGTCCCGGCACTGCCTTTGAGGAGCACAGCTCCTAATTGATGGAAGATCGAAGTGCTGGCAAGAGAAAAGAGAATGAGCAGGAGCCCAGTCAAGGAGATGAGGGAAGGGTTGACATGCAGAGAAAAGAGAACAGAAGCAAGAAAGCACTATCTATTATTTATACTAAATGCCATTATTTTTAAATATGTGGGAGTTTTTTGGAGAGTGAACATTTATTGAGCACCTGGCACAGTGAAGATAGTCAATAAATATTTGCTGAATGAATAAATGAATGAACGAATCTTCAGAGATTGGAACTTTTAACACTTTTATTTCTCCCTCATTTTCCATCAAACTAGCTAGGCTACAAAGCTAGGCTACGATGGACAAAACCAGTAGAGAATCATAGCCAGGCTCCAGCTGCTTAACTATACACGTGTGTGTCTCTATTTTTGTGTGTGAGGTCATCTCATGTGGCCCACTAAAGTGAACAAAAGCCAGTTACTTACATTTTACAGTTACTACCTGTTTCACAGGAAAATCAGCGTGTTTGATCCTTAAGGAGCTCTGCTTAGTCTTTATGATCATCTGGGTCCCAATCATAATCTGACGCCTCCCACATAAACCCCTTATACTCGAACCCTCTCTTCTCAAGATCTGCTTCCAGGAGAATCGGAACTAAGCCACAGGGGGATTTTATTGTTTCATATTTGATATTTTATAACATACCTAACAGGTGCTATGTACTATGAAGGAGAGAAGTGCAAAGCAAGGTCTTTGCCCCCATGGCGTTACCATAGTCAACTGCTCAGGGGAATCCCAAGAATAACCAGGTAACCGACTGCAGACTGCCAGGGCAGTGACATCTTAGAGCAGAGCGCAATGAGTAGAAAGAAGCTTAATGGAGTGGGTGAGGTTTATGGATGAACACTGAAATTTGGATTTCATAGTTTTCCTATGTCCCCAAATACTCTTCTTTTGGATTCTTAAGCCATTTAACAATATAAAACTCATTCTTAGCTTGAGGGCTATGTGAAACCATGGCCTGCGTAAGGCCCATAGGCACATGGGCCATAGTTTGCAGACCATGTTGTAGAAGAAAGAGCAGAAAGGCAGCAGCAACCACAACAAAACAAACAAAGCAAAACACAAAAACACAAGAGCAAAAACCAAAAACCCCACACAGTTCAGGTTATCTCCATGCAGCGACCAGAGTTCTGTTCTCAGTCGGGTTCTTGTGTTTCTGGCTCACCAATAATCAAAGAAAGCCATGTTCTCTCTTCCTACCCTCCTTGACATCCCACCCAAGCTAAACTTTCTTTGAACAGTCTTGATAACATGAAGTAAGCCGTAGTCATCTAAGCTTCTAATTGCTATTCTTTTCAGGAGAAACTACAGCCCATCATTGTTTCCTTCTCCAAATATCTCCTCTCTACTAAATTATTCAACTTACTTCTCTGGTCTTTTCCTCAGCCAGACTCCTGGCTTCCCATTTCATCCAGCGTTCCTAGGAAGCCATTCATCTATTCCCTCTGCTAGAGAGGCATGTGGTATGAGGCATTCTTTCTTTAAAAAGAAACAGAAAATGTTTAATTCCTATATAACAGAGACATGCTTTCAGGCACAGGCAGTCTATTGCTTTTTTACCTTAGTATGTGCCTTGGAGCATTTGCTGTGGCTCTGGTTTTGGAGCTCAGTTTCATATTCTATGATTGAATTCCTACAGTTGTTGATACTCTTGGCCCTGTGACTTTTATAAGTGGTCATAAGTTAAGATTGTAGAATGCCAGTTCGAGGGAAAACATTTGCTATTTGACCTCAAAGTATTATCAACTCGTGTATTTTGTTAAGTTCTCATGACTCCTATTCCTTATCTGGGAAACTCTGAACCTGGTTTCTCACAGTTAAAATTTTGTTAGCAGTGAATGGTTTTTCTTACATAAAACATGCACAGAGCAAATTTTAAGTGAATTAAATTTAAAATTGGGTTTTTATTATTGTTGTTTTCATATTTCGGTGGTGGAAGGGGTGTAGAGTAGGAGAGAGCCAATTTTCTAAAATGAATAGCATGCGGTCTTTCCCTTCAGTTTTATCGAGACAACACTGCCACCTCTTGGTCTGCGGAAGAAGCAACTGCTCTTGTTAAAGTCCTTTTACGGAAATTTCTTGAGTGTATAAAATTCAGTATACCTGGGGCGCCTGGGTGGCTCAGTGGGTTAAAGCCTCTGCCTTCAGCTCAGCTCAGGTCATGATCCCAGAGTCCTGGGATCGAGCCCCGCATCGGGCTTTCCGCTCGGCAGAGAGCCTGTTTCCCCACCCCTCTCTCTCTCTGCCTGCCTCACTGCCTACTTGTGATCTGTGTCTGTCAAATAAATAAGTAAAATCTTTAAAAAAAAAAAATTCAGTATACCTTGTTACATTATCTAGATGAAGTTAAGGATTTGCCAATAGGAATGCATCAGTAAATGGATGGTGAGACCTGACAAAATGTGATAATGACATCAAGCTGTGTTTGATGTCATAGGTACAAAAGGAAATGTCAGAGTCAGAGAATCTCTGTCCGTCATTTGAATTAATGGGATAGGCAAGCTCATCCCAGGGTCGGAAGGATGCTGGCAGTGCTACAGAAACCAAGTCTCACCTCTGCCGCCCCTTCCTCGTGCCTCTGTCCTTCTCCTGTGTGTTTCATTCTTCCATTCCCCCCTGCCCTGGCTGTGTTCCCCAAATCTCCATGCTCTGTCCCAAATGTCCTGTCCACTGTGACTCATGCACTCCTCCCCCCGAATCCTCACTTCCATAAACTCATTGATGAAACTGTGTAAACTCTAAACTAAAAACCTCAGCTCGGAATCAAAACTACTGAAAAACTTCTCTTCTCCACTCACCCCACAGACTCACTTCTCCCAAGGCCACGTTTTCTTCTTCTCTTTACTATGGTACCTGTCATTGAGTTTGAAGTATTTTATTTGTTTGTTTCTACTAGTCTCCCCTAGTCATTGTGTTCTTCTTAAAGAATGGGACACTGTCTTACACACTGCTGAGTGTTCAGCTTTATAGAGTGAGTACTCAGTATGTAATTTATTGGTTAGTTTAGCTGACTCGCTGGCAGGGTTAAAGGATGGATGGATGGATGAATGGATAATATTAAAAATGGCAGTGCACTGCATGGTTTCAATGTATTTTACCTTATTCAGCTGGAAACTTTTTCTCCAGAAGTACACATCTAAGTTATATTAAAATCAGAGAAAAAGGGGCTCCTGGGTGGCTCAGTGGGTTAAAGCCTCTGCCTTCGGCTCAGGATATGATCCCAGGGTTCTGGGATCGAGCCCAGCATCAGGCTCTCTGCTCAGTAGGGAGCCTTCTTCTCTTCCTCTCTCTCTCTCTGCCTGCCTCTCTGCCTCCTTGTGATCTCTGTCAAATAAATAAATAAAATCTTAAAAAAATAAATAAACAAAATAAAATCAGAAAAAAAAATTTAAGACACTTTGCATCCCATAAACTCAGGGCTACTGATAACACTTTTTTGTATGAACTTTTATTTTTAATGAGTTTGCGTTTATCATTGTGAGAAATCATTGGAAAGAATGAAATGCCCCCACTAACATCTATAAAGATGTCACTCAACTGATATTAGGAGTGAAGCATTTTTCCCAAAAGCCTAACTGTGTTTACTAAAAAGTCCATGACTCCCAGGATAGTCCAGGCCAGAAAGAGCCACTAACATCTCAGAAGACTCTAGGGGACACTCAACCACACCAGCCTGGAGCATCTGAAGTCTGGAGATTCCTTGGTTGCCCTGAACAGGGCAGAAAATGGACCCCTTGGGCACATGTGTGCTTTGGCACAGGCAGTCATTTACAGAGGTTTTAGTATTTGCTGATTTTGGTAGGTGATAAGTGACAGAGGCTATTTTTCCCCTGGGCTGGGTATCCAAAGGAGTCAACAGATACTTGCTGACTTACATGGAACATCTGATTTGATTGATACAGTTTCAGTAAAATATTGTGTTTGATTTAGTAGCTTTAGTTTTAGTAGAAGGAAGTTCCTAGCTTTTTTTTTTTTAAGATTTTATTTCTTTGACAGACAGAGATCACAAGTAGGCAGAGAGGCAGGCAGAGGGGAGGTAGAGCAGGCTCCCTGCTGAGCAGAGAGCCCAGTGGGATGCGGGGCTCGATCCCAGGTCCCTGGGACCATGACCCAAGCTGAAAGCAGAGGCTTTAACCCACTGAGCCACCCAAGCGCCCAGAAGTTCCTAGTTTTAAAAAGAAAAGGGTTTCTATTAAAGACTACCATTTCATATATACCCATCAGTTTTTCTGGGCTTTTTTCTGCCATTCCCACTTGGGCTAATGGGGGTTTCATGGGAGACCTCAGCCCTGAGGAGCCATGCCCAGATCTCAATCTCCTCCCATCCCCATCTTCCATCTTCAAGGCAAATTAAATTCAGCCGTCGGCTTGGCAGCTGTCAGTTAGGAAGCCAGGCTAAGCAGGAGGTGAAGAGTTCACAGTTCCTAGTTATCTTGTTTATTCAATCCTACTGTACACTAAACATATAGTTAAAATGCTGTGGGAAATTTTTGTTAATCAAGTAACACTGGTATATCTCTACTCATATAAACATGTCGTAAAGGGTAACAGCATGTGTTTTTGGAAAAAATGGTTGTTGTCTTGAAATGTGATTATTTTGCCACTGAGTGACATTGTTTCAGAGGCATTTTTATTCCATTTCTGTCTGGTCTTTAATTTGCCTCCAGAACTTTGTATTTCTCCACACTTTCTCTATCGTCTGCCATTTGTCCCCTCCAAATCTCGCTTCTTACCTTGTAAGAAGTTTTATCGTTACTGTTACCCCTGTACACTCTCTGGTGCTCTTACTTCCCAGGTGGCATGGGCTGAGAAACATTGTTCATAAGCTGCACGGATTAACTGGGTCTTTCTTTTCTTCAATTCCTAGATAGAAGAGCGAGCAGAATTTTTGAATAAGTCTGTGCAAAAAAGGTAAATATAGGTGGTTATTCAGTTGAGAATTATCAGCTGTTGTATATATGCAAAGATTCTCTCTTGTATTTTTATGTGCGTGTGTGTGTGTGTGTTTATTCATGTAACAGTGGCGTCAAATCAGCTCATCAAGCAGCGGTCGTCTCCAAGATTGACAGCAGACTGGAGCAGTACACCAGTGCAATTGAGGTGAGGTGGCCTCAGTGTGGTGGGCAGAGACAGACCTTGTGGGTGGATGATCATAGAGGCCTAGGACAGTAATCAGGTCGAGTAACCACATTGCTGTGTTGGAATATTAGTGATGCTTCATTAAACTTCAAACTAGTTACAAAAAAGAGCAGTGATAAAGACAGATTATAGAAGATTTTAAATAAGTTATTTTTTTCTACCTTCAGCTGGAATATTCTTTTTTTTTAAGATTTTATTTATTTCTTTGACAGAGAGATCACAAGTGGGCAAGAGAGGCAGGCAGAGAGAGGGGGGAAGCAGGCTCCCTGCCGAGCAGAGAGCCCGATGTGGGGCTCGATCCCAGGACCCTGAGATCATGACCTGAACTGAAGGCAGAGGCTTAACCCACTGAGCCACCCAGGTGCCCCACAGCCAGAATATTCTTTAATGAAGCTGTTACTCATTTAATGAATGGGCTCCTTAGTATTGAACTGTGTTACTTGTATGGGCATAAGTATATCTTCAGTATCCTAAATTAGTTTTAAAATGTGTTTCCATATGTAGTTTAAACAGTTCCAACTGTGGTTAATCCTTTTTTATCTATAAAAACTTTTATTATCAAATAAAAGTAGTAGTATAAGTTAATATAAATGCAATAGACTAAGTTTAATCATCATCACTGTGCTTGAAAGACCATAGTTTTATGCTTCTTTCAGTTCCAACTTTTTTCTACCCCCTTCCCCCAAAAAGGGGGGTCTACACGATTTGGAAATAGAGTATATTTCCAAGTACCAAAGCACTTGGTACGGGGCCATTGAAGAAGATGTATTTTTTTCTCCTTTTGTAGTTTTCTTAAAGACTCTATTTATTTATTTGACAGAGAGATGAGATCAGAAGTGGGCAGAGAGGCAGGCAGAGAGAGAGGAGGAAGCAGGTTCCCCGCCGAGCAGAGAGCCCCATGCGGGGCTCGATCCCAGGACCCTGGGACCATGACCTGAGCCGAAGGCAGAGACTTTAACCCACTGAGCCACCCAGGCGCCCCTCTCCTTTTGTAGTTTTAGTCGGTGGTTTTACCCTTCCAATGTATATCAGAATACCTGCTATAAAGTAATTGAATCAGTTTGGTTTGATTTTTCTCCTCTCCTTTGTGCAGCAGAGTAGAGATACCTGTAAAATAGTTCACAAACAGATGATAAGAGGGAATAAGAAAGAGAGAGGTCTGGATGATTTGTCAAATGAATAATCAAGTCCTAGTACTGAAGAGGTGATTTTTCACAAGACTAAGTGTCCAGGAAAGCATAAGACAAATTGCAGATAGTTGTTTTCTGTGGTTGAATTGATCAGAGCTGTAATAGGATTAACAAAGCCAAGACTGTGGCTTCAGAGCTTACACAGTCCCAGGAGACTTTCTTACGTGCCGGCCACTGATGGTATGTACCCCTCACCCTGGCCGGCCTCCTTGGCAGCACATGCCAGGGGCCACAGAGCAGGACCACCAGAGAAACTGCAGGCTTCTGGGTATGCCCATCACTGCTGCTAGAAACATACCGTGAATGCACACCTTCCATTTTTACATCTGTTCTTCCCTGTTCCTAGTACATTCTCCATACACAGATCTCCACTTTTCAGCATGTCCTTGTCTTCGGTCTTTTGTATATGCCCTTCCCTCTACATGGAATGACACTCCTCACATAGCCACTTCCAAACCTTCTGTAGCATCTCACTTCTTGGGGCACCTGGGTGGCTTAGTGGGTTAAAGCCTCTGCCTTTGGCTTAGGTCATGATCTCAGGGTCCTGGGATCGAGCCCCACATCAGGCTCTCTGCTCAGTGGGGAGCCTGCTTCCCCTCCCCCCATCTCTGCCTGCCTCTCTGCCTACTTGTGAGCTCTCTCTGTCAGATAAATAAATAAAATCTTAAAATAAAATAAATGTCACTTCTTCAGAGGGGCCATCTTTGCTGCCCTAAACGGTTATTCCCCTCATGGCTGCCCTCTGGGCGAGCTTTACACACTACATTTCTCTTTCATAGCACTTTCCACATTGTGAAATAAGTACTTGTATAACTAGTTACTGTTGCTCACCCAGCAGACTGCCTTGAGCAGCTTTCTGTCCCCAGAGCCTAGCACAGTGCCCTGGGCACACACAGCACTTACCTGTTGAAGCAAGGACATGAAATACCACCTTCGCAATCAGTGGTGTCCCAGTAAAAGGCATCATTTTATTTTTGGAAGACCCTCTGACATAGGTCTTCTGGTTTATTTGAGGCATATGTGTCATCAGAATGTAGTTTTACAATAGAATTTTTGGAGAAGGTGATATTTTTTTTACTACACGACGAATTTTAAATGATCTTGTTGAAGAAGACAAGCTCACCAGAATTTTATGAACAAACTTCTCAGCATGAACCCTAAAGATATTTCACACATTTCAGGGAACAAAAACCACCAAACCTCTGAAGCCAGCGGCCTCGGATCTCCCGGTTCCTGCTGAAGGTGTCCGCAACATCAAGAGCATGTGGGAGAAAGGGAATGTGTTTTCATCCCCCACTGTGTTAGGCACACCAAATAAGGTCAGTAGAGGATTTGGGTCTTTTAATTTGAGAGGCTGGATTTTTTTTCTCTTTTTTCTTTTTTTTTTTTTTAAAGGAATTACACTACTTAATTGTAAAAGCAGTGAAAAAGATGTTAATTTTCTCAGAGACGATGTGTTCTGTGCTCTGTGTCCTGTGCTCTGACCACAATATTCTAAACGAAGTGCCTGGGAGTGGGGGTGGGGTGAGGCGCATGGAAAAGAAAACCAGATAACACTGTCTTTAAATATCAAGTTTAAGGTTTATTTTACTCAAAATATTAGAGATCAATAATTGATTAGTGTCACGTAATGGTTATGTGAAGGAATACCTACTAGTATTTTTTTTTCCCTAGTAGTATTTTTGAGGTTACTTTGAAGTTTTTATTCCAAGTAAGGTTTGTTGTTGTTGTTTTTTTTTTTTCCTGTAATATTGGATTATTGACTTTGTAGGAGACTGCTGGCTTGAAGGTGGGGGTTTCCAGCCGCATCAATGAATGGCTAACCAAAACCCCAGATGGAAATAAGTCACCCGCTCCCAAACCATCTGTAAGTAGCTTTGGGTTTTTCTGAAGTGTTTTGATCTCTCAGTTTCCAGCAGCAGAAGGTCTGTTTGCCTGGGAAAGACCGGTGCTTCTATCCTTTGCTGTCACCCTGAACAACAAACGAGGAGAGACTCAGAATAAGAGTGGTCCAGCGCAGAGGGTAGAATGATGCCCCAGTCACCTCGACACCCTGAGCAGGGCAACTAGCCAGAGCTTGAGGTGTCCACATTTTACACTTTTAACTGGTCTTGGCTTAGCTTCCATTCTATAAATCATAGTCAGGAATTTGGAAGTGAAAATGGCAAATTATCTTGGCCACTTCTCAGTCAGGGGCACTCCTAGAGTTATTCCCAAAAGAATGTCTATGTTGGCTATTTTGAACCCATATTTTCTAATTTGCCTAATTTCTGTAGCTTAACACAAAAATACAGTTATTGGGCAGTTGTTGAAATAATTGCTATAATTTTATTGTCAACACCTCCAAAGGAAAGCCATTAAAAAAAACAGGCAGTAAAACTGGAAACTATAAAAACTGGTTATGAATGTTATTTTTGGAAATCTAACATTTTCTTATTAAGTGTGGCTATCTTACTATAAAAATGTTCTTTTAAATTTTTCATTGAATGTCTGTGATAATTACCTTGCATTTATCACTATAACCAAAAGCCTTATTAAGCTCCCTCCTATATATTAATGGGCTTTCTCTGTTAAGTTGCTTTTATACCTTTGTTGGTGCCCAAGGGAGCAGAGCCTCTATTGGTACAACCACTCCAAACCAGAGGTAGAAGAAAAGTCTTCTAAATCATTGGCCTCTGCATTGTTGAGCATTTAATTGCATCCACTGACTCCATATAATCTCCAAAGTAGTCAGTAACGTTTATCACTTTTCCAACTTAAAAAGAAAAAAATGGAAATATTTACATACGTTTCGTGGGTACAGCTCCTTATAATCAAGTAATATTCAGCCTGAGATTGTTTGCACTAGGGCTCACGGGAGATATAAAACGAATGTAAACCCAAGTTAAAACTGAAAAGTCAGTATATTGGAAAAAAATCTTTCCCCCATCCAAGTAGGTACGGAAAGAGGGGTCTGTAACTGGAGACAGTTTAGGCAAGGGATCATACTCAAAAGGTTTATTTTCTTTAGGTATATTTTCCCCAGCACCAAAGGTGACATAAAGAGTAGGAATTACTTTTTTAAATGGTGACTTATATAAGTTTTGTGTGTGCAGACGAGTGATTATTAACTTTTCTGAATTTTGGGCCCTTTTGGAAACCCAGTGAAATCAAAGGGTGCTCTCCCCACAAACACACATGTGATACTAATTGAGCAAGTTCGTAGACCCACTGAAGGTCTCACAAGATAGGAGGGCTAAAGAGAGAAAGGTATATGTTTTCCTCTTTTTCTTTAAAGATTTTATTTATTTATTTGACAGATCACAAGTAGGCAGAGAGGCAGGCAGAGAGAGAGGGGAAGCAGGCTCCCCGCTGAGCAGAGAGCCCGATGCGGGGCTCGATCCCAGGACCCTGAGATCATGACCTGATCCGAAGGAAGAGGCTTTAACCCACTGAGCCACCCAGGCACCCCTCCTCAGCTCCTTTTTTATAGTCCTTGGTATACACAGGTGGAAGGGAAAGCCTGGGTTTGTTTTGGAAAATATGTGGCATGTGGCCACTAAGGACAAGAAATCAGAGGAAAATTCTTTCGCCAAAATGGCCCTCACCCAGTGAAGCCTCAGGCAAGAGGAGCAATCCACAGGATTAGAGTTCTGTTCTACAACTCCCTGGAGAGAAAAACCACCCATTACCACAGGTTACATCCTAATTTTCATATATGCTAAAAACCAAAGGTGTTCAAAGTAGTTTGTCAAACCAGTATCTTTTAGGGTCTCTGAAAATTAACTTGCTCAGAATTAAACACTGACCTATACCTAATTCTTTACTGGGACATCTCCTGCTATTTGTGGGCAGAATTTATAGGATTTTCGTGTAACTTTATAACTAGAATTCAGTTCTGAGTATGTCTGCTTTATCTGGCTTGACTATTCTTTGTGTCTAACCTGCATGTTATATACAGCAATTTAAGTGCTAATTTGTCTTTCTTTTTGTTTAAAAAGTCCCACCAATGTCTTTCTCGGCTGAATTCTCTTCTTCATTCTCTGATCTCTGGTTGACTGGAAACCTGCTTCTCCTGCCTTCATTTCTCCCTCCTCTTCTGGAGTGGGTCTTTCTCTAAAATGTAGTCTGGTCAGGTAATTGCATTTATGTTTCCCCTTTGATCTAAAATGCCAGCTTACAACCCAGATGTTAATATTTTCCTGAGATGGACTCTTTGAACTCTGCAAGTGCTCTCAAAAGGTTAATAGGCAGGATTTAAGAGAACTACAATTCACTTTCTTCGGTAAAAGAACATTCATGTGAAAGAATAGTAATTGTTTTATATGAATCAAATAAATAAAGTAATAAAGCCACTTTCCAGAGCTTCCATTAGTATGTTCCTAATTATAGTTTCCCAAATTTTAAAACAGTCTTCCAGACAATTTGGCAGCTTCTACCTACATTGGCAAATGCAGTGGAATTCTTCAGAAACAACCTGATGTGTTGCTTACTGGTTCCAAGTTAAATAGGTGTAATTCTCTAATAGAATATCAGGAATCCAGGCCACAACAGAAGTCCAGAAACTCAGTAAGATTAAGGTAAATCTGAAATGCTTCACTTGGTACCATTTACCCAGTGAATTTTCAGTGTCAAGATTTCAGTCGAATCTATCAAAACTGTGTCCATTTAGACCAGTGTCTGTGGATAAATGCAATCCTTATTAGCTTTGCCTTCCTAATGAGAAAAGGTTTTGCCAAAATCAACATCACTATTTCAGTAAAACACATTTATTTTCTGCAAACCAGCTTTGCCAAGTACTAGTATAAGCAAATGCTGGAAGAAAAGTACATGGAAACAGAAATTTGGATCCCTATCCAAACCAGATTAACTCTGAGGTAGTAAATAATGAATCAAAGCTATGTAACTGTTACCGATCATTATTTCAGTGTTTTCTTCCCAAGATTTCTGCATGCTCTCACACACACCATCAACTCAGCTTCTCTTACATGTGGTACATGTTTCGTTTTGTGGGCTAGCCTGTACTGCTACCCTTCTGAATTGCCCACTTGCTCCTCAGGAAACAGCATGACTTTAATCTGACGAAAGTGCAATTGGAAAAGCATCTCAGTTTGAGCTGCCCAGGGCCAGACTCTAAGATAGTAATTCAAGTGCAAGTAGTTTATTTGGGAAGCAAAGAAAACACTATAGGAAGTGAGTCAGAGCAAAAAAGGAAGCCAGTAATGCTATTTAAAGTCACCACATGGGCTATCAAAACTTAATCCCACTGAGGCAACCTGGAAACCACCATAAAACACACGCTTTCCAGTTTTCCCCCCGAGACGTGAGTGAGCCTCAGAAATACTCTTGCACCAAATCTCACCAGTGAGGGATTGAGGACTGCCCCTGGCAGTGTTAACTCTCTGAACTTTCAGCCTGCCTCCTGGGTGGGCAGAGTGGGCATCATTGCCCAGAGAAAGACCCCAGGCCAAGAAATGGGAGTGTTGGTGTTGGGAAGTCAGGCTGGTCTGCCCTGAAGTCCTAAGGGTGTAGGGGACCCACCAGAATGCTGAAAGCTGATCTGCAAGAGGTGACATGCTTATCCAACGCCAAAAGAATTAAAACTACCGTATATTCTATTCACTTCTAAGAGCATGAGAAGTTAAAAATAGGCTGCATTATTTTAAATATGCTTATCTTCCAATTCTACTGATCAATAAACAGGAAGCCCTCAGTGGAGGACAGGAACTACCTGCTGGATCATTCCAGCCCATTCTCCTATCATAACATAGACCAAGGCCTATATAAAAACAAACAGTGGCTAATGATCCTTTTGATTCCATCCATTTCGAATCACCAGAATAAAGTGTATTAAATAAATAGATTCAAACAAACAACGGAAGTGGGGATTTATTTAGAGCTGGCCAGAAAATATAAATGGGCACCTATCAACTTCTTTTTCTTCATTAGGATTTGAGGCCAGGAGACGTATCTGGCAAGCGGAACCTCTGGGAAAAGCAATCTGTGGATAAGGTCACTTCTCCCACTAAGGTAATCTCCTGGGAAGATTTGCTTTTCATAGGTTCTTTTCCTGCTGTATCCTGCAGTATGATGTCCCAGGGTCAAATGAGAAATATTGCTGATCCACAGATCCTTGTCTAGGTGACCATCAGCTTCTAAAAACTTACATATGGTACAATGAGAGGTAAAGCTCACAGAGCCTGCCACATTGTAGGCTTGTCAGTCATGCAACATAAATAGTCCGGACCCATGGAGTGGTTCGCAGTAAGACATTCTAGAAGTGCCATCATGGTAGGAGTGTTAACAGCAGAGGTCATATGGTATAAATAAGCATGTTCTATACTTCCTTACATGGTCCAGGCTTGGTACCGCAGTCATTTGAAGATTACCTAGGGAAAAACATCTGTTTCCCTGAGTGGCTCCAAAGCTGCTTTCTGGAACCATTACATTGCCAGGAACCTAGGACCCAAGGTTGCTATGGCAAAAAATTAAAATAATATTTAAAAGTCAGGCAAAACTTGCTACCCTAAGAAAACTAATGACTGAGAGTGCTTGGATTTGTCTTTTTTTGGTCTTCTGTCGATGGGTATGCCCAGTTTTTTCCTTTAACAGAGGGAAAATTGAAGAGAGAGATATCAGAGAGCAACCATAAGCAGGATTAGAACAGTCTGCTTACAGTTCGATTTAGAAGCAGTTTTCAAGCAAACCCAGGGCTGGGGAACACCTCAAAGGCAACCAGAGGGTCTCTACAGGTCCGTGAAGTGAGAAAATCACTTGCCCTTTCCTACTTCGACATGTTCCTCAGAATGGCACAGCTGCTTAATACGCTGTTCCGTCTCGGTTAGTTATTGATTGCTCTACATTCCAGCAAAATCCACTGGCCCAGTCTCTCCATTTAAGGTGATTTTTAAATAACTTTTCTAAATATATTAAAAGTACCTGGTAATAATCAGCACCGCTACAAACCTCTATATCCTCCCTATGCAAGGAACCGTTCCACCTTCTTAAGCTACATTATCTCCTTTGACCTTCCAGCCACCCTGTGAAGTGGTCTTATTATCACCCTTGTTTAGAGCTAAGGGAAGCAAAGCACAGGGAGATGAGCTTTCTCCAAGTGACCCAACAATAGGTTAGCAAAGCCTGCATCCCAACTCGGGCCATCTGGTCTGAGCCTACGATCTTAACCACTACGCATGCTGCTATTGTTGGAGGATTGCATCGTTAGCAGAAAATGTAAATCTTGAAAGTTCCTTGCACAATTTTCTCCTGATAGAAGAGGGGTAAGGGAATTGTTTATTGGTTTCTTTTTTAAGACAAAGAATGAATTTTGTTGGCCTAAGCCATCATGGCCTATCTAGCATCCATCTCTGACCTCTTGAAAATGGTAGTCAGATGTGTATATAGTCTGCTTTCTGAGTGGAGGGTGCCAGCTGCCCTAGCCCATCCACACAGGTTTCATGGAGCCTCTCAGGAAAACATTCCTCTGAACCAGGGTTCTGGGAATTGGAGTACAGAGACGATCCAGAATGGTAACACTCCAGAGAACACCACTCCTGTTCATCACAACATGAGTGGTACTCCTTGGAACTGGGCAGTGTAGTGGTACAAGGTGGGAAGGTGGCAGGGTGAGTCTTCACATGTACCCCTCATCCTCGGTGGTACCGCAGAACTCTCTGTACAGCTCTATAATATAACCATGAGGCCCAGAACTGAGTTTACAAGGTAGCAGAGCAGGCAGCTCCTCTGCTCCAAGATGTCAGACTCACTACACGTCGAGCAGTCATTCCTTGGAAATGCAGATTCACAATGCTAAGGATTGTGAATACGTCAGCGAGGATGTCTAGCAACTAGATGAAGAAATGGTATACAAATAAGAGTGTGGGCCAGATAAGTTTCAAGGGTCAGGGTGTAAGAATAGGAGGGAAGAAATTAAAAAAAAAAATAGGAGAAAACTAAAGATAAGCACATTCCATTTCCTCATTGTCCTTGATGTGGCCAAGACTGAGCCACTCACCATGTGTGCCTGTTTCGGAAAGCACACTATGGATTCCTGGCCCTTTGAGTGGAGGTTTTTTGGTTTTTGTTTTTTAAATGTTCCTTGACTTTGAACACCACAAGCAAGGCTAAAGACCAAGATGGGGAAGGGGGAATATAACGAAGAAAGAAATAGAGAGAGAGAGAAAAGAAAGAAGGAAGGGAGGGAAAGAGAGAAAGAAAGAGGGAAAGGAAAGGAAGGGGGAAAAATCGCAGAAGAGAGGGCAGACAAGAAGATGAATAGCATATTTGAATAGAATACCAACAAATAATCCTCCCTTTCTTAAATATTTATTCCTGCCGTATTTCAATTATCCTTTTCTTCTTATGACACAAAACATCTGGCTGAAATGCCGTGACCTGTGGATTTAAAGCTCTCTTCTCTTAGCAGGTTTGAGAGAGTTCAAGAAAGAACCCAAAGTAGCCGCTCAAGATGCTGGACCAGCTCAATTGGAGAGGGCTAGTTTGCTCTGTTTTATATTTATGTTGATTTACTAAATTGAGTTCATTTCCTCTTGTTTTATTTTTCATTATCCCAGTAAACCCATGTATATTATCACTATATTTAATAATCACAGTCTAGAGATGTTCATGGTAAAAGTACTGCCTTTGCACAGGAGCCTGTTTCTAAAGAAACCCATGCTGTGAAATAGAGACTTGCCTACTGATCAGCCTAACTCTGAGCAGTGACACCAGCCACACCGGAAGTCAGCTAAAGGAGCGTCACGTTGAAAATTGCCTGGGAAATGTGTGCAGTGTCCAGAAAAGCAAACCCTAGTGGTGTGGTTTAGTTTGGTTTTTATTTTAAATACAGAAGTCATGTTGTTTCTGCACTTTAGCATAAAGCATGGAAGAAATTATCTTACTAGGCAATGATAACACTTTCTGAAAGTAACCCGTTTCAGATTTGAGATACTGCAATAATGATTGTCTTAAAAAAAAAAAAAAAGATGTACTGTTAAGGTATTACTTTTTTCATGCTGATGAGTATCTAAATTGGATAATGATGTTAGGTGACATTGGTACTGATTCTTTAGGTTGGTTGCTTTGTGGATTTCTTTGGTAGTGATAGCGAACCACATGTTAGATGACCCGATCATGTATGTATGTGCATACACGTATACAAACACACTAACGGTAGAAAGCTTTTTTATGTGCTAGCCTATTATATTTAGCAATATGTCCTTGTAACTAGCCAATATCACAGCTTTTTAAAAATTAAAAATCACAATATTATATTAATATTTCATATTTGCCAATAAATACACGGCAGAATAGGTATTGATATGTTTCCAATGCCCGATAACCTGTAAGAAGAAAAGAGAGAAGTGTCAAAATTAGATGACATTTTCTATAAAACATAGTATTTGGTTTATAATTAAAAACAATCTTGAAGTCCAGTGGGAATTTGTCCTAAAGCTACCATCTGGGTCAGACACAAAGCTTGCTCAGAACTCTATTCCCTTCTTAAAGTCAAGTCCACAGTAGGTTGGTTTAGATGACAAATGAGGTCTCTTCCTTATCTAAAATTTGAAGACAGGCATTTTTGTCACAAATTGTACAGATTGGAATTCCACGTGTGGGTATACTAAGACCAACTTTGGCTAATGTTTGGAAACAGAGAGGAAAAGTGAGCAAAAGCCAGTATTTAGGAGTCATGACAGTATTTCTGTTCTTAACAGACTGAAACATATTTTAAATTAAACTTTTCTACTTTTATTAGTCATTGGTACTTGTAGCTGATAACATGTTGAATTTTCAAAAAAAAATGTGTACCTTAGCCCTACCTTTTTCCCCAAGAGTCTATCGACTTGTCATTTTTACATTTTGCACACACAATCTAGATATCACGTCTTATTTTAGCTTATTAGTGCTCCTCTGTTCTCCACAATAGGTGATAAAAGAGTCTTCCAGTGTCTTGCAATATGTTCTAGCATAGAAATATACATTTAGTGTAATTCTATAAACTTATACCTCATTTGACTTAACCAAAATTGTCTTAGTCTCACTTCCTACCATATTAAGGGAGACTCTCAAATGACTCTTTTCTAATCTACAGTATTGCCCTGGAAGAGCTAGCCAGGGCAAGGCTGGCATGCAGAGTGACCACTGCCTTCTGAAGTCTATTTTCCTCATAAATCAGTAAAGAACTGTTGAATCCTCTAGCTTTAGCACACCTGGACCAAAGGAAGGAAAGCCACCAAGACTGCACAGGTCATCTATCCATGACAGAGTAGACATGAGTCTATGATAAAGTGACCTAGAATTCGCACGTAGTTCCTGATTTTAGCATTCACTCTGGTAATTGGAGTGAAATGGATTAAAGTTTGAACTAAGGCCCATGGTGAAGTAATGTTGCTTTGTTGTACTTTTGAATAAGAGTTTCTCCTGCTTACTATTATTTTGTTTTCCTAGAAAGTCTAAAGTTGAGAAGAGACTATATCGATCCTGACTTTTATTCCAATATTGGATGGAATAAGTTTTAGGGTAGAATTTTGTTCAGTTTGGATTTAATCTTTTGAAAAATAAATTCCTTGTTTGATTATAATTCTCTTTGTTATCTTTAAGAGGTAAGACTGCAAGGTGACTAGCATGTTCTGTGAATCTGCCATTCCTAAAAATTTTATAAACACTTGATATTTTTCACTGACAGTTGATCGCTGCAATAAATATATATTGTGAAAATTCATCCACAATAAATGGAATTCCTCCAAATGTCTCTGCCTTGCTTATTTTTTATGCAATGTATTGATTACAAATAAGACTTATATCTGTTTTAATAAAGATGGTGGCATAGCAAAATCTGTATTTCAGATTGAGTATTGGTTTCACTCTTCTTTTTTTTTTTAAGATTTTATTTATTTATTTGACAGAGATCACAAGTAGGCAGAGAGGCAGGTGCGGAGGGGGGGCGAGGGAAGCAGGCTCCCTGCTGAGCAGAGAGCCCGATGCGGGACTCGATCCCAGGACCCTGAGATCATGACCTGAGCTGAAGGAAGAAGTTTAACCCACTGAGACACCCAGGTGCCCTTTTTTTTTAAAGATTTTATTTATGGTTTCACTCTTTTTTAAGAAAAGCCATTTCATATTTTTTAAATTATTCTTATTACTGGCAATTCTAACAAAAATTGCTCTGATATGGACCACTCATCAAACATGTATGGAAAAGGTTGAAAAGAGGGATTTAAAAAAAAATTCTTCTTCCAAAAAAGATCTTCCTCCATCCTCCCTCTCATTCTCCATCTTGTTGCACACCACCCTCTTGCTCCTAAGATGGAAGTACTATTTTCCCAAAGGTAGTGTCTTTTATAGTAGAAGTGGCCATTTAATATATACCCTTTGTTTGCAGAATACTGACTATTTTCAAGGCACTGGAGACTACATTTACATCCAAAGATTTTTTTTTGTAGAATTTTGCATATTTATGTAACACTGGTTCTTATATGAGGTTCTTCTCATAATGGTTTAAACTGAGCCCAGGGCCCCTGAACAGTCCCCTAAATCCTGCCCATCAGATTGGACAGAATAAGCTAAGTTACTGCAACTTAAAAAAATAGTACCATTTACTTCACCATATTAACAGTTTAGGCAACAAGATAATTGTCTTCAAACTTAATGCACAAAATTAAACAATGGAAAGAATGCCATCTACAGTACTGGTACCAAACTGATAGGATTAGGGATGGTCAAAATTTAATTTTACAGTGTGTGTATTCAAGTTATGAGGTTAAAGTTGTTACAGTCTTTTGTATGATGTAGAAACAGGTCTGTATTTCAAGCTTTTTTCTACTCTTGCTTGTATGAGTTCTCCAAATGGAAGAATGGATTTTTAAAAATCTCATGATCCTAAATATGTGTTTTTCCACAGGACCAAGGAGAAGACCAACAAGGTCTTGATCTGAGTGCTGTGTCTATTTGTGTCAAGCTTATTAGTCATGTTGTCCAAACATTGTGTATCCTTACTGATTTTTTTAATCCATATCTACTATTAAGAAAGGCATGTGAAAATCTCCCTGTATGATTATGGATTTGTCTATTTTTCCATATAATCCTGGAATTAATTTTTAATTAATTTTGCTTTCCATATTTTAAGAATTTTAATTACTTAATTAAATAATCATTTTAATTAATGAGTTTTGCTTTCCATATTTTAAGATCATGTTTTAGGTGCATGTGCAAGTCTAGAATCATTAAAGCTTCCTAGTAAACTGAATGTTTTACCATTACAAAATAATCCTCTATTTGCACAGCAAATCTTTTTTCCTTAGAGTTTATTTTTTCTATTCTTAATATTGCTACAGTGGCTTTCTTTCGGTTAACACTTGCATGACATAACTTTTTTCATCCCTTTACTTTCAACCTTTGTGTAGCCTTTAGTTTTAGATACATGTGTTTGAAAATCAGACATCTTATAATCATCAGGTTTTAATCCGGTCTGATCATCTCTGAGTTTTACCTGGAAGAATATGTAGTCCTTTTATATTTAATGTAATTACTGATATTCTCTTATTTAAGTAGCATCCTAGTTATGTGCCACCTGTTCGATGTACCTTTTCTCTCTTGCTTTTACACCAGGCCTATTTCTGCTTCAGAATATATAGTGATCTACAAGAGGCAGCTGAGAGGCTGAGCTAGACTTTTGGCAACCCAATGAGGCTAGAGGGAAAAAAAAGAATATTCTGTCAAAGATGAGGATTTGTTAAACTACTTCCTCCTTATGGGACTACAAAGAGCTGACTCCTGAAAGTAAGGGTGAGCTTGAAGTAATTGGTCCTTACATGAATTGGGACCTTCCTTAACTTGGGGAACAACTGCATTATTTCAATGGGGAGATAAATGATAAATGATAGACATGAAAAGTTACAAAATACTGAGGAAGAATTCAAGAGCTTAAGAGAAAATATCTAGTACATAACTGTCAAAGAATTATGTAGTACATGATTGTCAGTGTTTAGAGGGAGGAAAAGATATTTCATCTCGGGGTAATCAGAGAAAAAAAAAGTATTTGCCTTCTATTTCCTTTGTAACCCTAGCAGTATATACCCAGTGTGCCACATAATGGTGCTGGATAAGTGATATGATTTCATGAGCAACCCAGTTTATAAACTATGCCAGATGTACTCCTATCAAGTTTTGTAGGAGGATTTTTAGAGTTCTGAGAGGTTAATTTGTTTTGTAACATTTTTTGCTCCCACATTTGTAATTACTGTATCACCTCAGCCCTGCATTTCAGCTCCTTGAGGATGGTTGGCCTCTTGCTTTCCTCTAATGCAGATCTGAGTGCTGGCTTGGGCAGCACATATTCTAATGCAGATCTGATAGCAGTTTTCCCAAGGCATGCTTTTAGTGATGTTGGCTTTTGCTACCCTGAAATAGGATTTCCAAAAGATGTCTCATTAAAATAGGTTGTAGAAGGCCCAACTGGTCATTTCTCCCTAGCTCAAGAAACTTCACTCAATAAACTCTTTTTTTTTTTTAAGATTTTATTTATTAATTTGACAGAGAGAGATCACAAGCAGGCAGAGCAGCAGGTAGGCGGGGCGGGGGCGGGGGAAGCAGGCTCCCCACTGAGCAGAGAGCCCGATGTTGGACTCTATCCTAGGACCCTGAGATCATGACCCAAGCCGAAGGCAGAGGCTTAAACCACTGAGCCACCCAGGCCACCCCACTCAATAAACTCTTATGGAATGTACTAATATTAAAAAAATATGTGAAAGAACTATAATCATAGAGAACACACGATCAATTTCTTAGGTCCTTTTTCACCTTACCTGGCTTTCTTCCACCCAAACCTACTTTTCTTAGAACAAATGGTGTGTCTTGTATGTCTAGTGGCTGCCAAGGTTAGTTAGCAACATAGGTGCTTTGAGTTTTTTCCTTTTTTTTTTAAGATTTTATTTATTTATTTGACAGATAGAGATCACAAGTAGGCAGAGAGAGAGGGGGAAGCAGGCTCCCCGCCAAGCAGAGAGCCCGATGTGGCCCTTGATCCCAGGACCCTGAGATCATGACCTGAGCCGAAGGCAGAGGCTTTAACCCACTGAGCCACGAAGGCGCCCGATTTGAGTTTTTTCTGATGATGGAAATCAGCTGTCCTAAGTGCAGTGGGGTTTCTCAAGCCTTGGTGAACATCAGAATCAATGGTAGAAATCATAGAATTATGTAGGTTCCAGTCCCAGGAGATTCTTATTCATAGGTTTAGAGTTGAATTATATAATCCCCTTTACTCTTCAAATATCTAATTGTAAAATGCAGATTTTGACATAAAAGGAGTTGGGAGGGCCTGAGATTCTGCATTTCAATAGGTCCCCAGATGATGCGCCAGTGGCTGCCGCTGCATTGGGCAACACATTTTAAGTATCGAGGTCTCACTCTAGGCTCTGTGGAAATGCGAGCTCCAAAGATTCTCACTGCTAAGATTATCACCATTGTGATCATTCACAACAGAATGAGATCACTTGCTATGATACAACACTTTATATATAAACTGTCTTAATCCTTAACATCACTTTTAGCAGATAGGTGCCATCACTATCTCCATTTTATAAAGAAACTGAGACCCACAGAAGTTAAGTAACTTACCTAAGGTCATACAGCTAAGTATTCTGGTTCCAAAGTCCACACTCTTAACCCCTTACCCTAGTGGGGGGCTTGTTTGAGCACAGATTGCTCTACCCCAGAATTTCTGATTCAGGCCTGAGAATTTGCATTTTCTAACAAATTCTCACACGATGCTAATAACACTGCGCATCCCTTAGATCAGCAGCATTAGCTGATTAGACACGTTCCATTTTTCCCAAGAATACATCTTGGAAACTGACATCCCTCATGACCACCAAGTCCTTGTTTCCAATTACTTGTCTTTGTTTCCAATTACTTGTTGAATATGTTCCCCCAAAATCTCCCCAGAAAATACTATTCCGATTTGTGCTCACATGTTGTCCCTTACCTAACACATCAGCTTTAATTTTTTTTTCCCTTTCTAAGTTCACTGAAACCAAGTTTGAGTCCACCTCATCTAAGAAAACTTACCCTAGCACACCCACTTTTATCTGAACCTTTATTTTTGTTAGTGACTTAGTACACCTGTAGCATGCCTGCCTTGTGACCATCAGCCACTGGACTAGGCAACCAGAATGCAAAGGGGAAGCTCAGACCTTCCCTTCCAAAGGCTCAGAAACTATTAGAGAAACTATTAGAGAAAACAAGCGCCATAGGTTCACAGCAGAAGAAACCTCTACTCCAGACGGCCTGCCTTCTCCCCAGAGCGTACCTCCCTTGTTGGCAACAACCAAGTCTTATACCCCCTTGCACTCTTGGTTCTTGGCACCGTACTTTTCACATGCTAAACACTCAGCACATTTTTTTATCTGTATTTACTGAAGACCTAGCTACCCATCAACATTAGCACTAGAGGTAAAAAAATAACCTACAATCCCAGGCCCCGAACCTTAAGGGGCTTTGGTATTAAGTAGCAAGAAACAGAAATGAGTAAGTTAGATGCAGTAAAGTGTTGATGTTATGACAGGAGTGGGTTAAGGGGCATAACAGAGGCCCGGAGGACAGAGTTGTCCAAAAGAAACTCAAAAGGGTACTTCCAGGACCAAGGTGGCCAGCAGCTGCTAAGAAGGCTAAGTGGGTAACATTAACTTGCCTCAGTTCAAGTTCTGCTATTAAACTTTACAGCCTGAAAAACGATTTGGTCAGCATCCAGGGAAGGAATCGATTTTTTTTTTTCTTTTATGGCTGTACCAGTAAATTAACCAAGCTCAGACACCCAATATATTGTATAAAGTCAGAATGGCAGCACACTAGTTTGCAGTGAGAAATTGCCCTCATGGGAACACCGGGCTTCTGTGAGCAGCATTATCTTTTTGTGAACTAAGGTGCTATTTCTGAGAGAGGGGGGCATCCAAGAGAATCACGGAGGACTAGAGGTGTCTGGTTGAAGGGGAGGCTGGCATTTTTTCCTGTTGGATGGCTGCCTAGCCAAGAGTTGGCTAATGTGTCTCTATGCTACCTGAGCTCATAGAAAAGGGAATTGAAAAGAACGGGCCAGGCAAGACAGCACTGTGCCAATGTAGAGAAGACAGGTCCCATATGTGCCCACCAGTCCTAGAGCTGCTCGTCACTGGGTCAGTGTGACACTCTATCACCATGCAGGGATCACCACAGCAAGGCAAGCAGATGCCGAGGTATCAGAGTGATAAGGTATCATTGTCACCAATTGGAGGTCCGCCAGTCAAATGACAATGACAGCTAACATTTTATTGGGTCCTTCCCATATTCCAGGCACTTTCTAAGCACTTTATGTGTTATTCACTCATTTAAGCCTCACCACTACCCTACAAAATATTAGTCTACACTGATACTAGCCTACAGTTGGGCAAATGATCTAACACAAAGCCTATTTGATAATAAAGTATTGAATAGCTCATGTAATATATTGAATATTGTACTGGAAGTGAAAAAACCGGGGTTGTGAGCACATTAGTTTATCCTCAAGACTGCATGGCTGACCAGGAGCTGTGGCTCCGTGTCACTGTCCAGCATTCTGGGAGAGGATCTCCCTGCATATGGCTAAGCCAGGAAAAGACCCAAATTCAAAATTCCAGGTATGGTTTCTACTGAATTCGTATCACTCTCATACCATTGTAAAACTGAAAAACTGAAAAATCATAAGTTGAACCCTCATAAGTTGGGGACTTTCCATAGTACTATATTACCACATCCCACATGTAAATAAATTGAGGCACAGAGAAGGAAGTTAAAGAATTTGCCCAAGGGGTGCCTGGGTGGCTCAGTCGGTGAAGCGTCTGACTCTTGATTTCAGCTCAGATCATGATCTCAAGGTCATGAGATCAAGTCCCATGTTGGAGCCTGCTTGGGATTGTCTGTCTGTCTGTCTTTCTCTGTCCCTCTCCCCATGCACATACTCTCTCTCTCTCTCTCTCTAAAAAAGGATTAAAAATACGGGCGCCTGGGTGGCTCAGTCAGTTAAGCGGCTGCCTTCCGCTCAGGTCATGATCCCAGGGTCCTGGGATCCAGTCCTGCATCGGGTTCCCTGCTCAGCAGAGAGCCTGCCTCTCCCTCTCCCTCTGCCTGCTTGTGATCTCTATCTCTCTATCAAATAAATAAATAAAATCTTAAAAAAATAAATAAAAAAGGATTAAAAATAAAATAAAATAAAGACTTTGCTCAAGATCATATAACTATTAAATGGCAGAGTATTTGAGCCCAGGAAGTTGGCCTCTGAGCCCACAGTCTCTCAGAAGAGATTGTCATTGCCTTGAAGAAAGCCTCTTGTCAGCCGGCAGTTTCGAGTCACCACCCTCATGAAGCCCACAAAGAGTAAGACTAGCACTTGCCACCAGCTGTGTAGACCGCAATTTGGCCCAGTTAAAGAGACATTTACCCTCTTCCTCCCAGTTCATCCTAACATAACGAGGACCTGGCACTTAGAAGGAAGCCAGGATGAATGTAAATAGCAAAACACCAACTCACTCCCCCTTCCCAAGGCACCAGAGCTAGGGATAGATCTAGGCTGTCTGGGGGGCAAGGATGAAGAAGGTTTGATTCCAGTTTGAAACTAACATTTATAATGTATTTAATGCCAAATTTCAGAGTAAAATCTTAAAAGTTTTAGTGTTTTAGTAGCTCAAAGTGGGTAGAAAGTTGTGGAATCTGGCAACATGCGGGAAAGGGGATTTCATTGTTGCACCATTCAGGGGCAGGTCTGGGGCAGGATGGCGGGGAGGGACCATGTCATGGTTTTTGTCATGAGACTTCACATTGAGCATTCTTTCTCTTTCGAGGTGATTTATCTTTTCCATTATTTGTTGAGCAGCAGGGGACATTCTTACTAATCCCATTTCCAAGTGTTTAGGAGAATAAGGATTCACTATAGTCCCCCGATTTAGACACACTATACAAACTAATAACACAAACTACTGGTACCAGTGATAGAGGGCAAGGACTTCACTATGGGGATGACACCTGAACTGAGTCTTGTGGTTAGTTAATTGGCTGCGACAAGACTCAAGGTTTGAGGGGCTCCTGGGTGGCCCAGTTAAGCATCCGACTCTTGATTTGGGCTCAGATTATGATCTCAGGGTCCTAGGATCAAGCTCCTTCACTCTCCTTCTGCCCCTCTCCACCCCCCCCAACCCCCACGCACATTCTCTTTCTCTCTCTTTCAAAATAAATAATCTTTTTTAAAAACCTCAAGGTTTGAACTTGGAAACAGTTTGAGAGGCTTGACCCTATAGCAGGACGTTCTAGACCCAGCTAGTCTGAGGAAAGCCAAGACAGGTACTAGAGAACCACAGGGACCCCAGGACCTAGTGTGGCTTCCTCTGCCAAACTGTGACAAGACCTCGACAGACACATAAGCACTAACTTCTGTGATGTCATAAATAACTCTGCTTGCCCTAGTCACTGTATTTAAGTCTCTGCTCAACAAAGTCCAAGCGAGATACTTACACAGAATCAATTATATTCCTAACACAGCTTACATTTGGGCATGTTCCTAAAGTGAATTTTCCTCCTGATTCCCACACTAGTCATTGTACTCTTCGGAGTGTTGTTTTGGTTCCCCTTTTCCTCTTTTCTTACTCTTATTGTAATGCCTTTCATACTGCAGGCTTAGACTAAATAAATTCACCAAAAAATAGGAGGAGGAAAAGTTGCTGCAGAAGTAAAGTTGCTTTGCCAAGAAGCCAAAGCTGTCTATATAAGGAGTCTGTCCTATGGGCATCTCAGATAAGATTATAGAGAAGAGAAACAGAAATTCAGCCTGAAAGAAAGTCCTCAAAAGCTTACTCCAGGCCTTCCTTCCACTCTAACTTAAAGACAAAGAATTTCCACTACGTCTGAAATAGAGTAAGTTAAAAAGAAGCAAGTACTTAACAAAACCATTTAAAATTTGCTTGAGGAAATCCTAATGAAATCTCTTGCCTAAAAATGATGCTGACTCAAGTTAAGCTTCACCGAAACAGTCCAGGTCTCTCAGGGCCTTTGTACCTGCTTCTTTCCCTGCCTGGCAAGGTCTTACCTTGACATCAGCATGGCTCATGCCTTTGCTTCTGGTCTCTGCTCAAATGCCTCCTGATCACAGAGGCTTCCCTGGACACCCTTTCAAAAAAGCACCCTGGGACACCTGGCTAGCTCAGTAGAACATGTGACTCTTGATCTCAGGCTGTAAGTTGAAGCCCCATGTTGGATGTAGAGTTTACTTTAAAAAGAGAGAAGGGGAGATGCCTTTGTAGCTCAATCAGGTGAAGCATCTGACTCTTGGTTTCAGCTCAGGTCATGATCTCAGGGTCGTGGAATTGAGCCCCGCATCAGGCTCCACACTCAATGCAGAGTCTGCTTGAGTTTTTCTCTCCCTCCCCTCCCTTGAATAAATAAATAAATCTTTAAAAAAAAGTGAAGGGGGAATAAGCTCTACCAATACCAAGGCCCACCCACCTGGAATACTTCCCAGGCTCTTTATTTTTCTCTGCTTTATTTCTCTCCATACCAATTGCCATCACCTGAATGGGTTTGGGGGTTGGTTGGTTTGTTTTCCATTGGTTCATCTGTCTTCTCCCATAACCTCCCTGAGGAATGTCTGTTTGGTTTCCTCCAAACATCTTACAGGGGAGCAATCCCTGACAAGTTGCAGACATTCAATAAAAATTAGTTGAATTAATGAAAGAAAAAAATGATGATTTTCAAAGTTCTGTTGAATTCCTAAGTATTTCTGCACTAAAATTTTTCTCTATAGGACTACTTGAAATATGATCATATAAATATTCAAACTAAAAATCATGAGACTCAAGCCCCAGCTCTCCCTTTGATTTCTTGTGTAACCTGGTTAGCTCGTTTCTTGGAGCTTCTTCACCTAATTTGCCTGACACCTTGTGGCTTGCAACCCTGATTCTAAAATCCAACAGAAAGATTCCATATTTAAACATTCTCTGTACATGTCACCTTTAGTTGCATTTGCATATGTACGGCATAAAACAAGGTACAACTCTAAAAGGCACCTGATGGAGTTCAGAATTAGTATCCACAAAATGTGCCACTTGGCATGCAGATTATTTGAACCTGATGACAATCTAGGCCCAAAGACTCAGGAAAAGCTTTTTATCTCCCCCCTTAACTGCCTCTAACAATTTAGAAAGATGGCCTGGTCCAGGAAAACAGCTATCACCAGAGAGAACTACAAAGGGTATGGGCTAGGTGCAGTAAGCCAGAAGGAGCTTGGCAGGGCATATCTGTCCAAATCCCTCTCTGTGTCCCGTCTCTGCTTGGCACGGCAAACCTTTGTTTACCAAACATTTGCTCTTCCCATCCTCCTGTGAATTGTCTTCCTTCCCTTTGAAGCCCCAGACCCCACCTTCTCCTTAGTTTGGGGTGGCATATGAGCCTCAGTTGCCTGTCCCAGAGGCTCTCCTATCCCTGGGAGGTGTCCATACATAAAAAATTAAACATATTTTTCTCCTATTAATTTCATATCCATTTAGTTAATATACCAGCCAAAATAACTTAAGAGTAAAAAGTTTTCCTCCTATCATACACCCCAAACATCTGAAGACTTTTTTTCAGCTACACTTGCAAAGCTGTTTCAAATATTTTAAATTTTCCACCAGACGTAAAGATCAAGGGGAAATCAAGATGATTTCAGGAATAAGGTCTTTGTCTCTTATGGACCAGAATGTCTAAGTCTGCCATGAGATGAACGTACTTCGTAAGATTAAGGCAATACAGTGATTTCCGTACATTTGCTAACAGTTATGCCCCTTAAATAATCTTTGAGCTGGTAAGAGTTTTGAGTATTGTCTATCACTCCTCTATCAAGTATTTAGAGAGAAGTCTCGCTTTCTGAATAAAGATTAGTCACACGACCGTGCAGAATGCAGCTCAGGGTGGGTACAAAGACCAACAAAGCCTAAGTCTTTTTTTTTTTTTTTTTTTTAACCAAAGCCTAAGTCTTAACCAGTTCGCTCTACCGCCTCCTCAGAGAAAGGACATGACAAACAACCGACGTGCAGAAGCTGAGGCAAACCGCGGCTTCGCCTTCCCGGCTCCTAAATCACCCCGCCAGGACCCTAACGCAGGTGGGGGTTCTCTCGCTGCCCCGAGCTCCTCAGCCCCTAGTTCCCGTCATCCCCTGGGCTCTCCCCTTCCTCGCCCCAAATCCCGTGTGAGCTGTCTTCCTCTGCCCGGGTCGCTAGGGGATTCCCGAGGGCTGTCGGGAGTCTCGCGAGGGAGGGTGTACCGTTGCCCTAGAAACGAGTAGGCCTCGCCTCTCGGGGAAGGGCGTGGCTGAGGCTGTTAACTACAGAGGCGTGCGTTCGAGCGGCTAGACTCTAGGTATCTCCGGTAGGGCCGCTGCGCCCCGCAAGGAAGGGACGACCCGGCAGGCCAGAGGACTAGGGGCGGGGGCGGGGGCCCGGCCAAGGCTCTCGAGAAGGAAAAGACATCGCACACCCGACGCCTCTTGCCCGAAGCGAGCGCGCGTGGAAAGGCCGCGCGTTCCAGAAAATGAGCTCCTCCCCATGTTGCCGGGTCCAGAAGTGAGGGTGGGAGGCACACCTTACCGACTCGACTTGGGGCTTAAAAGTGCTCAGCCCTCCCCACCGAGAAAGTGACCGTGCCTGCCCCGCAGACCTGGGCTTGGAAGCGTCTGCTTTTGCCTCTTCTGCCGCAGACGTGGAAGCTACCCAGGAAGCGCCCATTAGCCACTGTGTGTGTGTGGCTTTCCTGAAGCCCAGGTTCTACATTACAGCAGGTCAGGGCGCTGGTGTGCCTCCTGGGTCCACGTAAGGAAGTGGAATCAGGGTTTATGCCAAGTTTTCCAGATCTGGAGTTGTGGTGATCCCCTGGTTGAGACTTAAGTCTCTTAATACTGGAGGAGGTATCTTCTCTGTTGCCTTAGTAGGCATTCGCTCTCTGTGGAGAGGAGCATAAACCGGTAGACTTGAAATTGGCAAGGTCCTTTGGTCCCTCAAAAATAATAGAGTTTCAGCAAGGAATATCTGTTTCTCCATTGTCTTAATAACCACTTCGGAGGATGCTTGCGTGGGAGGAGTACTGGTCATGGCCAATAGAACCTTGTGATAGCTACTGAGATTTAAGTAAGAATAATTGAGTATTAGAACAGAAAACATCTACAGATTAACTCAAATATAAAGAGAAAAGTGTAGTCGTTTGAGCTTTTGGTCAATTGAAAATTAAGCAGAAAAAAATTTAAACTCTGTTAGATTTTTTTTTAATTTTTTTATTATGTTATGGTAGTCACCCTGTAGTACATCATTAGTTTTTGATGTAGTGTTCTATGACTCTTTGTTGGTGCAGTATAGGTGCCCTCCTTAATACCCATCACCGGGCCAACTCATCCCCCCACCCCTCCCGTCTAAAACCCTTAGTTTGTTTCACGGAGTCCATAGTCTCTCATGGTTCATCTTCCCCACTGATTTCCCCCTCGCCTTCATTTTTTCCTTCCTTCTCCTAATATCCTCCATGCTATTACTTATGTTCCACAAATAAGTGAAACCATGATAATTGTCTTTCTTTGCTTGACATATTTCTCACAGCATAATCCCCTACAGTTCCATCTATGTTGATGCAAATGGTGGACATTCATCCTTTCTGATGGCTGAGTAATACTCCATTGTATATATGGGCCACATACTCTTTATCCATTCATCTGTTGAAGGGCATCTCGGCCCTTTCCAAAGTTTGTCTATTGTGGACATTGCTGCTATGAACATTGGGGTGCATGTCGCCCTTCTTTTCACCACAACTGTATCTTTGGGGTAAATACCCAGTAGTGCAAATTGCTGGGTCGTAAGGTAGTTCTTTTTGAGGAACCTCCACACTGTTTTTCAAAGTGGTTGTGCCAGCTTGCATTCCCACCAACAGTGTAAGAAGGTTCCCCTTTCTCCACAGCCTCTTGAACATTTGCTGTTTCTTGCCTTGTCAGTTTTTGCTGTTCTAAGTGGGGCAAGGTGGTATCTCAATGTGGTTTTGATTTGAATTTCCATAATGGCTAATGATATGGAACACTTTTCATGTGTTAGCCATTTGTATGTCTTCTTTGGAGAAGTGTCTATTCATGTGTTCTGCCCATTTTTTTACTTGATTATGTGTTTTTTGGGTGTTAAATTTGAGAAATTCTTTATAGATCTTGGATACCAGCCTTTATCTGTAATGTTATTTGCAATTATCTTCTAGTATTGTGAGGGTTGCCTCTTTGTTTTGTTGACTGTTTCCTTTGCTATATTGTTAGATTTCATTGCATGAGTAAGTAACTATAGTTTTTCTGTGATTCATGATCTTTTTAAATGGCTTGGGATCATTCTTAATTTGCTATGCCCTGTGGCAATGTAAATACAGGATGAAAATGATTTGGCTGTGTAGCCTGGAGATTTCTTTTTCAATTATTTATTTGATTAGTCTTTTATTGTGTTTTTTGTCTCTTTTTCATGGAAATGGAAAATTTCTTCAAATCTTTGAAAATGAATGTTTAATTAGCTGTGTCCTAATTAATTTAGCTTTTAGAGAAGCCTGTTGTCACTGTTAAATAGTTAATTATATGGGGGTGGGGGTTACTCATTTAATGTAATAAACACCTTCAAGTTAAACAGAAAATAAGTTCCTTAGAAATTGTTTTACAGCCTACCTACATAATAAAAGAAATTTCAAGCCAGACATTGGAAGAAATGTCAGAAGATTCAGAAAAGGAAGACTATTCAGACAGAACGATCAGTGATGATGAATCAGTAGGTTTTTCTCAACTTTATCCCACTTAATTTCAGATGAAATTTGTGTTACAAATTCCCAATAAAATCAGTTGGATGTAAAAATCAATTAGATGTTTAAATCACTTGTCACTGAAGTTGGAAAATAATTTTATTTTATTTTTTTTTTTAAAGATTTTATTTATTTCTTTGTTAGAGAGAGAGAGCGAGCGAGCACAGGCAGACAGAGTGATAGGCAGAGGCAGAGGGAGAAGCAGGCTCCCTGTCGAGCAAGGAGCCCGATGTGGGACTCCATCCCAGGACGCTGGGATCATGACCTGAGCTGAAGGCAGCTGCTTAACCAACTGAGCCACCCAGGCGTCCCGGAAAATAATTTTAAAGCCAAGACATTACTATGTGCAGTATGCCTTATCTAGAAAGAGAACCTATATTGATATTTTTGGGAAAATATTTTGGCTAAGATTCTTCTAAGTTTTACCTAACAGTGTGTTTTAAATCATTACTAAGGTTTTTATAATTCATGTTCAGTTATATCTATTAATTCTGTTACATCATAATAGGTATCATAATAGCCGATCCCCTATGTTCTAAACCTACTGTGTATCACCATAATAGCTTTAATGCAGCTCTGATGTAAGAAAGGAAAGGACATGGAGGAAGAAAAAGGGAAAAACAAAATGCAGTATTTCAAAATAGTTTATTTTTTTTTAAGATTTTATTTATTTATTTGACAGAGATCACAAGCAGGCAGAGAGGGAGGGGGGGAAGCAGGCTCCCCACGGAGCAGAGAGCCCGATGCGGGTCTCCATCCCAGGACCCTGGGATCATGACCTGAGCCGAAGGCAGAGGCTTTATCCCACTGAGCCACCCAGGCACCCCTCAAAATAGTTTAGTTCTAGTACATATTTATGAGAGATTTCCTTCAGATTTTAATAAAATATAAATTATCAGGTATATAAGTTAATGTCCCAAAATAAGCTCCCTCAAATAGTGTATCACTCTTTAAGTCCATGGGTTTCTATGCTGCTTTTCTTTTTCTTTTTGTTAACTGTATTCATAGTTTAAATTGTTTTGCCAGGTTTACCAAGAATCTTTAAACTTTATTCCCTCTGTATAGTCATTAATTTGACCTTACCCAATGAAAGAAGGGAAGAAAGATGAAAACTTGAAGATTTCAGGGTATTTGAAGTATTGGGCACTTTGAGACCAGTAACCCATAATAATCCTTTGATTTTTTTTTCATTCATTAAAAAATAGAAAGATGTGCTCAATTCTAAGTACTAAAATAGATGTAAAAAATTTCTGGACTTGGAAACTGTTGGTTTTTTTAAAAATATCTTAAAACTCTCCTGTTTTAGGATGAGGATAACTTCATGAAATTCGTAAGCGAAGATATCCACGGGTGTGCACTTTTAACAGGTTTGAACTTATCCATATATTCTCCCTTCTCTTTAGGATAAGACCTTGAGTGTTCACTCAAGGTCAGTGAAAAATAAGGAAATGAAGAAACTAGAAAAAATTCAGATTGAATAATACAGAAGTGTATTCTGATATTGGATAAGGAAAGAAAATGTATCCACTTTTGTAAGAATCTTTGGAGCTCAAACTTTTAGGGTTTTAGGTAAACCTAATATATTTAATGAAACTAAATAAAAGTGGTCACTGCTTTATAAAGGAATACACTTAACATAAGGATTTACACAGGCATTTCTTTAAATAACTAGCTCTTTAAATTTACCGTATGACTCATTATAATGGACACAGTGTTTTTGAAGTACAGTTTATTTAAATGAAGTATGCCTGTATAAAGAGTTTCCTTAATACAGTGGTTCATTTGCAAATGTACATATATGTGGACTCTGATACATACTTGATTTTTAAAATTTATACATTTAGAGTTATATTTAGAGGTTTTTTTAGTGTTTATCTAAAATATTTCTTCTAAATATTCACATATGTATCCCAAATAATCCGAAATTGGAGATAAGGCTTTAATTTTTCTTTTTTCTTCTTTTTCTTCTTTTCTTTCCTTTTTCCTTTCCTTTCTTTCTTTCTTTCTTTATTATTTTTTTTTAACCATCATCTTAAAACAAATCTTTTTAGATACCTGGTATTCTCAGTTTGGTATGTATCCTTCTAGACCTTTTTCTTTGCATTTATATACATATCCATACCCATAGTCATAGAAAATTTGTAGTACTAGTTTATGGACTTCTTGCCATCCATTTCTTCTTTTTAAAATTTTGCCAGTCTGTTGGAAGAAATGAGGTAACTCACTGTTTTCAACTGAAATTTCCTTTATTGCTGAAGAAATTGAGAACTATTTTTTTTTGCTTGTCTATAGTCACTCTTTTTCTTTTTTAAGATTTTATTTATTTATTTGACAGACGGAGATCACAAGTAGGCAGAGAGGCAGTCAGAGAGAGGAGGAAGCAGGCTCTCCACTGAGCAGAGAGCCTGATGCAGGCCTCGATCCCAGGACCCTGAGATCATGACCTGAGCTGAAGGCAGAGGCTTTAACCCACTGAGCCACCCAGGCGCCCCTATAGTCACTCTTATAATGAATTGCCTGTTCACAATAATCCTTTTTTAATGTTGCTTCCATTTATTTAGAATTATTTTGATGTTAAATTTATCATTTATTTATGGCTCTTTATTTTTATATCTGTTAAGCTTCCCTACCCCAAGGTCACCAATATAATCATCTAAGTTTTCTCTAAATACATTGAATTTTGGTATTTAATTTCCCTATAATTTATATTTATGAATAATAAGAGATATAGATCTAATTTTATTTCCTAATTCATAGCTGCCTTGCCATTTTTGAGTCATACCATCAATTAGACAGAATGTGGTCTGTTCACATACTGAAATAGTAGATGCTTAAAACTGTTGAATAAATGAATCTAAATAACAATTCTGAGAAATAGCAAGGGAAGATGTTATTATTCCTTATTCGCATATAGTAAAATTTATGTTCAGCAAGGCTGCATTAGCCAAGCAAAATCGTACAGAAACAAAGTGGTAGAACTCAGTCTGACTCCTAGTCCAACTTGCTGTATCTGCTATTGTACAAAAATAGCTCAAAACTAAATCTAGTAGAACAAGAGGAGTCAGTGAGACAAGTGGAAAACCAAGTATGTGAAAGCTAGGGAGATAAACAGAAAGTGTAGCATCATAAAAGACATGGTACGTGAGCTTAGGGAGGGGAGATTATGCACATCAATTTGATACCCCACAGCTATCCTATTGAAAGAGATAGGGCCTCTGCACTACCTACTTGGGGCAACTCCATTATATTCTATGTGTGTTACTATCCTGGTGTTGTGTCACACAGTGACTCTAGAATGAGAACTGAGAGAAAGTTGTGACTGAGAGTTCACAAGTAACCTTTGAGAATATAGAGATGGTGGTGAGGAGTTACGGTCATGGGGTGTATTAACCTGTTGGACAGATGGTTGCCTCAATATGATTAAGTTTAAGAAGACTACAGTAGGGGTGTCTGGGTGGCTCAGTCAGTTATGCATCTGACTCCGCATGAGGGGTCCTGGGTCTTGGGGTCCTTGGGTCCTTGGGTCCAGCCCCGCATCAAGCCACGTGCTCAGCAGGGAGTTTGCTTGTCCAGTTCCCTCTCCTCTGCCCCTTCCCTAGCTTGTGCTCTTTCACTCTCTGTTTCAAATAAATAAAATATTTTTTTAAAAAGACTCAACAGTAGACAGTTTGCTAGAAAAGCTACAAGAAATAAAATGGTTTTGGAGTAGCATCTAGAATTTAGCATAAATTAATAATACCTGAGATCAACAACTACTTTTTTAGCTATTGTGAAGATCAACTGTTATAAAATTTCAATAGTAATTTTTTTTAAGATTTTATTTATTTATTTGTCAGAGAGAGAGAGCGTGCAGAAGCAGGCAGAGTGGCAGGCAGAGGCAGAGAGAGAAGCAGGCTTCCTGCCAAGCAAGGAGCCCGATGCAGGACATGATCCCAGGACTCTGGGATCATGACCCGAGCTGAAGGCAGCGGCTTAACCAACTGAGCCATCGAGGCATCCCTTCAATAGTAATTTTGTTTTTTTAAATGGCATGACTTATAAAATGATATCCATAAATACTCGCAAATTAATGGTATTGGAAGGGGAAAAGGAATATATTTAAAAATTATATTGCTTCTCGGCCTTTTGGCTAAGATCAAGTGTAAAAATTATAGGAATTGGCGTTTTGCTTCTTATCTCTCATGATTGTGTTTGAATCTTTTTTCAGCTGACTCTATTAGTGACCCATTTTTTCCCCGAACTACTCAGATACTGTTGGAATATCAACTAGGGAGATGGGTGCCACGTCTTCGTGAACCACGAGATTTATATGGTGTCTCTTCTTCTGGTCCGCTGAGCCCAACACGGTGGCCATACCACTGTGAGGTCATAGATGAAAAGGTCCAGCATATTGGTATGTTTTTAGCAGTTTTTGGAATTCAAATATTAGCAAATGAACTTTGCCAACCTTAATTTTAATGAGGAGACTCATGGTGTCAGAATAATGCATTCCAAGAGGAATATAACATGACCTATACATGTCATTTAAAATTTTCTAGTGGCCACATTTAAAAAAGGAAAAAGAAACAAGTGAAATTGATTTCAAAAATATATTTTATTTAACCCAAGTTTATCCAAAATATTTTACATTCTTTTTTTTCATATGAAGTCTTTGAAATCTGGTGTGCATTTACACTTGCATTTTAGCTCAGATCAGCCATGTTTCAAGGGTTCAGAAGCCACATGTGCTTAAAAGAGGGACTTAAACACGTGCCAGAATTTTGTAATTCTAAACAATTCAAAATAGCATGACGGTTCCAGTCACGTCCAAACTCCTGTATAAAGTGAGGTCATGGACAGAGCATGCCAGATGGCTGTACAGTCTTGCTCCTGTTTTCTCCCTGTCTCTTGCTCCCCCCATGCCCACTGAATATCTTTCTTCTCTTCTATTTATCTTTATCCTCTTTTGCCCTTCTTCCTCCCTTTTTTCCGCTTCTCTTCCTCTCTTATTTTTTATATCTTTATGCCCCTCTGTCTTTTTTTCTCTCCTTACCTTCTTTCTGCTTCTTTCCTTTAATGTATGTCTTATGGACCCAAAGAGGGCATATTTTAGTGACTATTTTTATGCTCCTGTATGTGTGCAGTCCCAAATTTAGTTTTCATTCAGTGTGTTTCAGCCTTATCTTCCCAGTCCTCACATTCCCATTGCTCATCACCTCCTCAGTGCCACTGTGTTTCACTTTCTGCTGATTATAGCATATACATTATTGCTAGGTGGAGATTTTATTAGACATTCACTGGCAAGTGAAATTAGAACAGCAATACCTACCATAATTGTCTTTATTACTATACTGCTTACTTAAATCAGATGCTACATAGGCATTCTTATAAACTAAGTTATCTCTTTATGTTACCTAGTATATAGAGAAAGAGGGGAAAGGAGAAGTGCCTCTCTCTCTCTCTCTCCCTCTCCCCCTCTCCATATATATATGCTTCAGAAGACTTCAAGTCACCAGTTCTCAGCTGGGTGTTTATGCCCCTCTGGTCATGCGGTCAAGTCAGGCTGTCTGATTCTGCCAAATGAAAGCCAGCAGTAAACAAACTGCCCATGGTGGGTACCAGGGGATTTTCAGACTTCAAATAGCACATTATAAATCTTACTGTCCTTATCTTGGCCAACTGTCAAAACTAGATATCCAGACTTTCCCAGCTATAAAAAGAACTTTTCCAGTTCAGCTACAAATGAATGCTGTCCTACACAACCATGTATCTTGAAAGTCTTTCCATAGCAGCTCATATATACCAGTCTCTTCTTTTTTTTTTTATAAATTAGTTCATTATAAACAATACTTTTCTTTAACTGGTCTCTTATCAGTGAGTTTTAGATGTTTCCAGTCTTTGGCTCTGACAGAGAACTTCATGAACATTCTTTTATATGTGTCCTGCTCTGTGTGTGTGTGTGTGTGTGTGTGTGTGTGTATGACAGTTGCAGAGTAAATTTCTGGAGTTTCTAGTTAAAAGGATACTCCCAAATTGCCCTTCAAAAGAAATTATAACAATGTACAGTCATAAAAAGTTTGTATGAGTGTGGTTGGTGGTCTTCAATATCACCCTCAGGTTCAATGATTACAGAAGGACTCCTGAAACTCAAAAAAAAAAAAAAAAAAGCTGTTATACTCATGGTTTTGGTTTATTACATTGAAATGATACATATTAAAATCATCAAAGGTTAAAAAAAATCAGCAAATGTAAAAGGGACATAGAGTAGAGTCTAGGAGAGATCAGGTACAAGCTTCCAGTTGTTGCTCCCCAGTGGAGTCTTATAGACAGTGTTTAATACTCCCAGCCATGATGTGATAACACACATGAAGTTTTGCCAGTCAGGAAAGGTCATCCAAGCTTTGGTGTTTATGGTGTCTTTTAGGGGCTAGTCATATCTCCATGGAGTACCCATATGGCCGACCTTAGAAACTCAGTCTCTAGCCTTTCCTGTTAAGGTGGATAGCATGTTGTGTAAGTCCCTTTAACATAAGTCACATTGTTAGCATAAATTACCTGGTATGACCCAAAGCCCCAGGTAGACAGACTCTTATTAAGCAGGATATTCCAAAGTCTGAGAAGTTACCTTCTAGGAGTTTCACAAGGGTGAAACCTTTCTTTGGTGTATAGAGTTTGGACAACCCAGGCCTGCTGAATTAATCCTTTACTATGCAGTGAGAGGGCCTGTGTTCCCATAGACTCACAAACACTATTTAGTTACCTGATTTTCAACAGTCTGATACTGTTTCATATATGTTGTTTTTCAACATATATATTCTTTATTTATGAGTGGCATTGAACATCTTTACATATATGTATTGACTGTTTTAGTTTTTTACTTTATTATGGTAAAAGCACTTAACATGAGGGCTACCCTCAGCAGACGTTTAAGTGTGCGATACAGTACTGTCAACTAGAGGCACAGAGTTGTTACAGAGCTTATTCATCCTGTATTTTTTTATAAGATTTTATTTATTTGACATAGAGACAGCAAGAGAGGGAACAGAAGGAGGGGGAGAGGGAGAAGCAGCAGGCTTCCCGCTAAGCAGGGAGCCTGACACGGGGCTCGATCCCAGGACCCTGGGATTATGACTTGGGCCGAAGGTCTCTTAACAACTGACCACCCAGGCACCCCCATCCTGAATTACTGAAGCTTTGAATGTGTTGATTAGTAGCTCCCCATTTTCCCCTCCCACTTGGTCCTGGCCCTGTGACCACCATTGTGCTTTCTGATTCTGAGTTTGACTATTTTAGATACTTTATATAAAGTAGAATCATGTGGTATTTGCCCTTCTGTGATGGACTGACTTCATTTAGCAGGATGTCCTTAGGGTTCATCCATGTTGTTGCATATTGGAGGATTTCCTTTTTTAGGTCTGAATAGTATTTCTCTCTCTCTCACTCTCTCTGGGCCCTCCCTCTCTCTGTCTTCTCTCCCTCCCTCCCTCCCTCTCCCTGTGTGTGTAGCACATTCTCTTTGTATGATTTATCTCTCGATGGACATGCAGATTGTTTCCACATCTTAGCTATTGTGTACAGTACTGCAATGAATGTGGGCGTGCCAGTATCTAATATCTCTTCAAGATCCTAATTTTAGTTCTTTTGGGTGAATACCCAGTGGTTGGACTGCTGGATAATGTGGTCACCTGGGAAATGCAAATTAATACCACATCAAAATACCACTTTACACATACTGGCATAACTGAAGTTGAAATCTGGTAACACGTGTTGATGAGAAATTAAACATATGCCCCCCAAAAAAACTTACATGTCTTAATATAGCAACGTTATTCCGAATAGCCAAAAGACTACATTTTGCATTTGAACTTAAACTAAGCACTAAGCAGTGATGACAGTGTAGAGCATAAGCTGCCGATGGATGTAACATTGGTTGACAGCTTTGCATTGTCAACTAAAATGGAAGCTATGTATGTCCCAAAATTTAGAATTCCTACCTCAGGATCTACAACCAAGAGGAATGTGGGCACATGTGTTCCAAGGAACACGTATAAAACTTTTCATAGAACCATTGTTCATAATGGCCTCAACCTGGAACGACCTGAATGTCCATCATAAGTGGAAGTGGATAGATAAGTTGTAGCATTTTTATGTAGTAACATATTGCATAGCAATGAAAAATGAACAAATGATAGCAGCACTTCACAAGATGGATTGATTTCACAAATACATGAAAAAAGAGAAGAATATGTATTATGTAATTCAACTTATATAAGTATAAAAACAGGTGAAACAAAGCTATAGTTTCATATCAATATCATATCAATATATTTATGCATATATATATGAATACTCAGATTGTAAAATTATAAAGGCAGATGAAGAAGTGATTATGTTATGATAAGGTTAATGGTTATAGTTAAGGGGAAGGAGGAGCGAGGGATTAGAAGGGGGTATGAGTGGGGCCCTGAGGGGCTGGCAATGTAATCTTGATCTAAGTGATAGATACTTTGTGATAAAGCACAGAACTGTATTTCTTTGTTCTTTGGTTTTGTACTTCTCATAAGTGTAATTCCTCATAAACATTTTGTTTAAACATTTGGTTTATTTCTGGGCATGTGAGTTATGGGTAGAAGTATGTTTCAGTAGATTTTTATTTTGTTTTTTTTAATATTTTATTTATTTGAGAGAGAGACAGTGAGAGAGAGTCTGAGCGAGGAAAAGGTCAGAGGGAGAAGCAGACTCCCCATGGAGCTGGGAGCCCGATGCGGGACTCAATCCCCTGAGTCCGGGATCATGACCTGAGCTGAAGGCAGTCACTTAACCAACTGAGCCACCCAGGCGCCCTGTTTCAGTAGATTTTTAAAATGAGCACAAGTAGGGGCGCCTGGGTGGCTCAGTGGGTTAAAGCCTCTGCCTTCAGCTCAGGTCATGATCTCAGGGTCCTGGGATCGAGTCCCGCATCGGGCTCTCTGCTCAGCAGGGAGCCTGCTTCCCTTCCTCTCTCTGCCTGCCTCTCTGCCTACTTGTGAGCTATCTCTGTCAAATAAATAAATAAAATCTTTAAAAAAAAAATGAGCACAAGTAATTGGCCAATTCAGAATAGAATCTGGAAATAGACTAACACATTTAAGACCAAATTATTTTTGATAAAGTCACCAAAGCAATCTGGTGGGGATAAGTCTTTTTAATAATTGGTGCTGTGACAACCTGGTGTCCATGTAGAAAAAAATAAACCTTTACCTTTCTCAGCACACACAAAATTAATTCAAGATAGATCACAGGACTCAGTGTAAAAGTAACATCATAATATTCCTTGAAGAAAACATAGGACAATATCTTCATAATCAGGATAAGAACAGTTCTAGAGAAGACCCAGAAAGAAAAAAGAAATAATGAAAATATGTCTGACTTCATCAAAATTTAAAACTTCTCATCAAAAGACAATTAACAAAATGAAAATGCAAACCACAATCTAATATTCCCAGCACACATCTGACAAAGAACTTGTATGCAAGCTACATGAATAATTCCTACAAACCAATAACAAAAAGAAAACTAAAGAGTTAAACAGACATTCCATTGCTCAAAGGAAGACATATAATGGCTAATAAATGAGGAAAAGTATTAAACATGGGAAATGAAAATGAAAAATCCCAGGGAGATACCACTTAATACTAGAATGGCAATATTTTTAAAATTTAAGGCTGACAACTCCAAATATTAGAATGTAGAACAACTGGAAACCTAACATATTGTTGGCTTGAGTATAAAACTGTACAACCACTTTGAAAAAAGGTTCAGCAATTTGTTTTCTTCTTAATAAAAGAAAATATACATCTACGTATTTGTCAAAACTCATCGAACATGCAGTTAAGATCTGTACATTGCATTATATAATATGTAAATTTGCTAAATTTAAAAAATAGCCACAGGAGCGCCTGGGTGGCTCAGTGGGTTAAGCCTCTGCCTTCGGCTCAGGTCATGATCTCAGGGTCCTGGGATCGAGCCCCACGTCGGGCTCTCTGCTCTACGGGGAGCCTGCTTTCCCCTCTCTCTCTGCCTGCCTCTCTGCCTACTTGTGATCTCTCTGTCAAATAAATAAATAGAATCTTAAAAAAAAAAGCGCCACAATTCTTCATGTATCTTCACCCTTTGTGATGTCATCTTGCATCTCCTGCTATCAAGAAGTGTCCTCTTTTCCCCGTCCCTTGAAATGGGACAGCCTGTGATTTGCTTTAGCAAGACCAAGTGCGGCATAAGCCATAGCGCATCATTATTGACCTCGGTCTCGAAGGTCTCTGTACTTCTGCTTTCTCTTAAACCCTGTCCAGCCACCATGGAACAATCCATCGCTAGCTTGCTGGATGGTTGAAACAGAGAAAGCCTGGATAGGCAGGCCCTGTGTAAAACACTAAATATTAGCCTAGATATACTAATGGATAATTTGAAAACATGCAATAAAAAATTTCCTGTTTTATTTTAAGTCGTAGTTCTCTCTTTGTTTTTCCAGATTGGACTCCTTCTTTTCCTGAGCCAGTGTACACCCCAACAGGCCTAGAGATGGAGCCCCTTTATCCAAACTCCAAGGAAGACACTGTAGTTTATCTAGCTGAAGATGGTGGGTACATAATGAGACATGTTGCTCTAAAATATAATTTGGTACCTAGATTCATCCCTTAATTATATTTGTTTTGCTGTTTATAATGGAAACTACCAGGAAGTCCCTTTCTCCATCATGACGTTTGGTTACAGACTGACTGAAATCTGGACTTAGTGCTGATTATATTCTTGACAGTGTACGGGACTTTATGCAGAGTTACTTTAAAATAAAACCTATTGCCCACTACAGTGGAGAGTTATATTCAGAAGGAATTACGCTTCACATCAGTTTTCAAAGATAAGCCCACTGGAGTGTTCTACAACTATTCTTGCCTCTCTATTTATAGGTCACATTCATGCAATCTTTCAGATGACCTTTTCATTTCATGCCAGTTTGATAGTTTCTTGAGATTTCAACATTAAAAGGGAAGATACCCGACACTGCAAGTAACATCTAAGATTGTATCTCCGGAAAGCGTTCTTAATAGTCAGGATCAATATTTGTACTTGGAGGACCCTAGGAACGCGAAATCTCATATCCGTTTTAGGATAGTATGCTAACATAGATGTCTCAGCTTATATCCTAACCTTTGTAAGGAAGTATGGGACTCCTGCACAGTTTCACCGTCAGAGTTCTATATCTTAAGATAACCTCCAGGGAACATATGTATTTTACTTAAGGGGCTGTCAAACAGAAGAATTTATAAGGATTGTTTCCTATACAGTAAACAATTCTAGAAATCATATACTCACATATTTTTTAACCACTAGAGTAAAGACACGCATCTCTGATTTTTTAAATTTAATTTCAAATATTTACATGGCTAACCTGCCTTAGAACTTCCACACATTTCAATTCTGTGTATGTATGTATGTGTGTGTGTGTGTGTGTGTGTATATATATATATATATGTATATATATATATATATACATTTTTTTTCAAAGTCCTCTGTTAATCCTAACATCTGGGTTATCTTGGGCTTTGTTGAAAATGTGTGTGTGTGTGTGACCATAGATCACATTTTTCCTGCTTTTCTTCTTGCTTCGTAATTTTTCCTAATCCTTTGTAGGACATTGTGAAAGATAAGTAGTAAGAATCTGTATTATGTTCTTTTAAAAAATTATGCCAAATTTTGTTCTGGTAGGCAGCTAAGTTGCTGGCAGATTATTTTGCTTCTTTCAGCTTTGGTTTTTTATTTTTTTAATTTACTTTTTTAAAACTGTATTCATTTATTTATTTGAGAGAGAGAGAACATGGGGAGCAGGAGAGGGAGAGGCAGGCTCCCCCCTGAGTGGGAAGCCCAATCGGGGCTCTATCTCCAGACCCTGAGATCATGACCTGAGCCAAAAGCAGACGCTTAACCAACTGAGCCACCCACCCTGGTTTTATTTTATTTTTTTTTTAATAAGAACAGATCTATTTTCATTTTGTCTTAGGCATTTAGTCCTAGGT
>ML102271.1:10201-29293 GCA_003697995.1 Taxidea taxus jeffersonii | reverse complement strand
GAGAGCCCAATGTGGGGCTCGATCCCAGGACCCTGAGATCATGACCTGAGCAGAAGGCAGAGGCTTAACCCACTGAGCCACCCAGGTGCCCCCAAAACTCAACAGTGTCTTAACCAGGATTATCAAAGGACCCAGCAGTTCCCATCCCTGCTCTATATCCGAGAGGATTGGAAATTTTGACATGAGTGTTCATAGCAGCATGATTCATAATGGCAAACGTCCACCCACAGGTGGATGGACACACAAGCGGTCCGTCACATGATGAAGTAAGTTAGGTGTGAAAGGCCGATTTGATTCTTATGGAAAAGTGGATCAATGCCATTTCTTGCTCCCCTAATTCTGCGGCTTGAGAAACACCTTCACTTTGTCTTTTGGCATGGGTTTTAATCGGGACAACACGGCCCCAGCTGGCCTGAAACAAGCCAGGGCCCCAGTAAAGCCCTGCTCCCCCAGGCTTTATGACAACAGTGCCGAGTCATAGAGGTCCAGCCCATCCCTAAGAGAAGATCCTTCTCCTTCCTGCTATGCCTCGGCCCCTCAGAGTTTTGCCCAAGGGCAGCTGATGGGGGAGGATGGAGTTTCTGGGAACCAGTCAGACAGCCAGTTACTGTGGCCCCAAGAAAGGCTGTGGCTTCAGTGCGCTGCCCCCGGCTGTGCCCGCCCCGGGGATCCAGGAATGTTACCAGCCCTATTGCCTGCCTGGGTACCGCTACCTCAACTCATGGAGACCCAGCCTCTTTTACAAGATCTCCAACGCACAGACCTGCATGGATGAGGGGGCCACGAGCCGCAGCCCCCTGAGGCCGCCCACCATCCTGCCGGCACTCCGCTCTGCCCTCTTCTGCCGCTACACCCCCCACGACTGGGACAGGTCCAACGAGCTGCAGATGCGCGGGGCTGAGGCCTCTCGGTTGTGGGCCAGCCGGCTGACCGGCGACTCCATGCGGCTCATGCAAGACAAGGACCAGCTGACGCGCCAGATGCAGGAGGGGACCAGTCGGAACCTGGGCCAGAGGCTGTCAGACATCGGCTTCTGGAAGTCCGAGCTGGGCTACGAGCTGGAGAGGCTTCTGAAAGAGAACCACAGCTTGGACACAGTCAAGAGGCGGCTGGAGTGTGCAGCTGAGGAGCTCAACTGTCCTCTGCAGGTGAATTGGGGAAGAAGGAGGCATGGCAGCCGTCAGGAGGGCAGCCCTAGGAGCTCTGCTCCTCCCCAGTGAAGGTCAAGGCCATGGGGACTTTGCGTCATCATCTGCTGTCAGTTCCTACAGCCCAGGATTATCCCAATCAGATCAGGTTTCCTCAGACTGAATTGGATTTCCTTTTCTCTTTGGGGTTTGCATCCAAACTGCAGAGGTTTTGTCCAGACTTTCTGCACGTGCCTGTGTGCGTGTGTGGGCACGTGCACGCGGGCTGCTGGGTAGAAGGAGAGACTTAAAATAATGGCTGTATTTTTCTCCATGGCCCTTAACACCTGCTAACATACTCTTTAACTTACACATCTATTTAGTTATCATTTCACTCCCGGAGCTAGAATCTAAGTGCCACGAGGGTGGGGATTTTTGTCTACTGTCACCAGCGTGTTCCAGAGTGACCCTCAGCTGTGCTGGGCAGCCTGTCCCTGTCGGTCCTCTGGAAGCCGTGTCTCTGCCAACCGCCTGCCGTCCGGGCCGGTGTTCTGAATGTCTTCCTAGCCTAGCACAGTGCGTGGCACGTAGTAGGCTCTCAGTAAATATTTGCTGAGTAGATGAGTCCGTATCTGAATGTGGACATTCTGGACGCTCCTTGGTCTCCCATCGTATCCCGGATCAGTTAGGATTCCTTTCAGTGGCACATAAGGGACCCCTGTTATATGCAGTTCAGCCTATGCTCAGCCAAGTCGTGAGGAAAATTCCAGAAGGAAATAGAGCGGGCCACTGCCGCCTTCACCCAATGCTGGAGGGGGGACCCAGGCACCTGTCTTTGTGCTCTGCCGTCCTCAGCTTGTGCCTTTTGTCCTACTGCTCTTGGGGAGATTTCCTATCTCCTGTTGCAGGCTCCTACTTGCAAGGAACATTTTGATTTTCTCGTTTGAGGCAGGAAGATAGGGGCCAGGCAAAGGGCTCCATGTCCCCACTGTGTCAGGGTATGTCAGTTTCCTGGAAGGGAACATCCTGCGTTTCCATTCCTAGCCCCTTGCTAAAACTCTCCCAGGCTCTGTGGCAGCAGAGGAGTCTGGGCGAGTGAGTGGTTTCCCTGGGGTCCCGGAGTGGGCCTCGGGTACGGAACTGGCTTATCTGCCTTGTACCGTGGGAGCTGATCTGGGTCACATGGACGATGTTCGGCTGCTCCGCTGGAGCAGGTGGGAACTTGGGACCTCCTCCCTAGATGCCACCTGCGGCCGTCTCTGTGCCATGTCAGAGGTGGGGACATCTTGAGGAGAGGTCCCGCCTCCAGATCCCTCAGGAGACATGGCATGGGTCCCCCCCCATTATGGGGACTTCTGCTATGTCCCTCTGCCCCCAGGTTTCTCCCCTGAGAGGAGAGTGGGCAGGGGGGCCTGAGACAACACTTAAAACCTATTGCAGTCCTCTCCTACTCTCCTCACTCCTTCAACCTGCCTGGGAAACCCAGCTCTGCCTCCTCATTGGCGGCTTCTCGGTGGCCACATGGTGGCTTGGGGGGACCAGAGGTCTCTCTGCCCCTCTTCTCCCTGTCTCCAGGGCTGCTCTCCTTCTCCCTGTCCTCCTGACTCCTGCTCTCCTCCCATGCATCTTCCAGCCCCCGGGGTGGGGGATGATTTTAAATACTAAACTGGATCTCCATGCTCCCTCACTACCCCCCCCCCCCCAGTGCACCCTGTTAACATCCAAATTTTCCTTATCACCAGCTCCAGCTCGTGCACAGCCCAGTCCCCTCTCACTGCTCCAGCCTCCCCTTCTCCAGCTCCAGGGGGTTCCTGTCTGCTCCTCCTCCTCTCTCTCAGGGCCTTTGCACCTGCTGTTCCCTCTTCCTGGCACCTTGTTCCTCTTCATCTCTGCTGCTTCCGATCATTCAGGTCTTGGTCTCTCACCTCCTTAGTGAGGTCCTTCCTGGCCAACCCCCACCGGTTGCTCCCCCCTCCCACCTGCCTCACCCTGACTCTTTGCACCCAAGTCCTGCTCACAATCAGAAATGATTGCTCCCCTTTGTGTGTTTACTTGTGTGTGTTCTCGCCTGTCTCTTAGAGCCCCATTAACGTGGGGACCCTCTGATCGGTTGACTGTGGTATCCTTAGCACCCCTCCCAGCACCCAGATAGGGTGCTCCCCTGCTGCTTTCTCCCTTCTGCTGCTCTTTGTGATGTCACAGGCCCGTGGCCTCATCACCCGCCTTTCTCAGCCTCTTGTTGCAGGAGTTCCCCTGAATGGACACTTCTCCCTGCCTTCTGTTCATGCTTCTCATGGCCCCATGACCATTGCAAGGTGCATGGCTGTGTGACAGGGTCACCTGGGTCTCACTTGGCCCTGGGCACTTTCCGAAGCCCCATATCCACTCCATTTACAGATCCTCAAAAAGGGGTTTTCACATATATTCATAAGTAATATTTGTTGACCATATCTGGAGTGTTTCACACGTGTCCAGCTGCCTCAATCTATGCAGCAAACCTGTGCAGTATGTCCCAGTATTCTATCCATCGGCAGTCATGGCATCCCGGGGGCCCCACGGGAGGGAGGAGGGGAGTGGAAACCCACCCACGGGCACAGAAAAAGCAGATCCCAGCGAAGGTGGAAGGGAGTCGCCTGCGGTCAGGCTGTGCCTACAGGTGTGGGGAAAACACGCTATTTCCCACTGCTCCCTACAGGTGGCTCTGGAGTGTCTATACCATCGAGAGAAAAGGATTGGAATAGATTTGGTCCATGACAATGTGGAGAAAAACCTTATCCGGGTAAGGGGCCTCCTGGGGGTGGTGGGGGCGGTGGCAGCTGGTCTTAGCGGTTTCTGAGCTCCTATCAGAAGCAGAAGCCATGTGTCACCCCATGCAGAGTCAGGGCTCGGAAAGCATGGCTGGGGGCTACACTACTTGGAGAACAGGGAGAAGGGAAGTAATGGGACCCTCAGCATCTCATCATAATACCGATAATAACAACAATAAAAGCCAGTGTTCATGGAGCGCCTAATGTATGTCACACACTGTACCGTTTCACATGCATTATTGAATATAGCGATGACACAGTCTACAGATGAGCCCTTGGCACATAGTAGGTGCTCAATTTTCTTTTAATCGGGAAGTGTACAATTTAGGAAGAAAATAAGATGGGGAATGTGGAGCGCCTGCTGCTGACCCTTACCTGTCTGGCCTGGGGACCAGGGGGTGGGGGATGAGGCAGGAGATGGACTCCCGCCCTGACATTGCACAGGGCGGGGTGGGGAGGGGGTCAAGAGTGGGCGGCGAGAGGTAGGGGTCGCTCACATGGGAGGCCAGGTGTGGCGACTTTCTAAGGAATGCGGCTCTTTTTGACCTTTTTCATTGCAGGAAGTAGATTTGCTAAAATGTTGCCAAGAACAGATGAGAAAACTAGCTCAAAGAATTGATATCCAGATGCGGTAAGAGCTGCTTTCTCTTCCCTTTCTCAGGGTCTGATTTGGGTCTCCCTGGTTTCCGGGAGCAAGCAGATGGGCTGTCCATCTCTTGGCGGTTCTTTCGATCAGTGGTGTGCCAGCAAGTGCTGAACAACCAGCTCTTCGGGGAAGAAAATGAAATCTTATTTGCAGCATCAGCCAAGGTCAATGGCGATCTTGGTCTCCCGGGGCACACCGTCGGTCTCTGTGACCCAGCCCTTCCCTGGCTACTCTTGTTTGCACACATGGCCTCAGCAAAAGCCATGGGCCTCACTGAGGCCCCTCTGAGGCTGGGGCTTCCCCGTGGGAGTTCCGACCTTGGGGAGATGGCAGAGAACAGCTGACATCAGGCATCAAGGGGGAGGGGCCAGTGCATCTCCAGAGAGGAGCTGGTGGATGCCTTGAACTCAGAGTCTTCAAAAGCAATCAGCTTTTTGTTCTTGGAAGATGACCTAACCGGTATCATGACAAGCCAGGAGACTCCCCGCATAATTAGAGGGAGGCCTGAGTTTTATAGGGCTTGGGGCCCCTAGCTAAGCCCTTGGCCCTCGCTTCCCCAGGAGATAGTCTTCCCTCCGGAGGCTGGGGCTGGCCGTGGCCTTTAGCTCTCACAGGGCATGCTGCTCTGCAGGTTCTCCTTCTCCTTTCCTCAGACCCAGAGAGCGAGAGGAAGGCTGGTCACCTAGCCCCAGCTGCCCCTTCCAGCTACATGGGGCCTGTGGGTAACCTGGAGGGGATGCTGGGGGGTCAGGCAGCTCGCAGATAGGCTTTGGCGGCTGGCCGTTCCCCAGGAGGAGTGGTCAGTCTCCTGCCCTCCCAACACCCACAGAGCAGCCCTCACCTCCACTAAGGACTGGGCCCAGGGACAGGATCACCCAGGGCCGTGTTGAAAAGCTCCCTGCAGTCTAAGGGTGAGGCCAGGGCCGGCCGCAGGGGTGGAAGGTGTGCGGCACACACAGCAGTGGCGTGGGGACAGGTGAGTTACCGAATGCAGGGGTGACTTCTGTCATGGGTGTGCCTCTGACCTGATTGCTGACAAGTCCACCTCCCACTTGGACTGTTTGCCTCCTCTTTGTCTGTAAGTTAATTTGCTTTAAACAAACAAACAAACAAACTTTATATACTTGCATTTAAAAAGGAACGTTTTGACAAAGGAAGTGCTTTGGGCGGGCAAAAGTCTTCATTGTGTTTTTCTTGCCCTTTATGATCACCTGTTTGGGGCAAGAAAGAGAGGTTTTCCATGTGTGGTCGACAGGGGCTATGGTAGAATGTGCTTGGTGACAGAAGGCTGGGTTTTGGGAACTAGGACTGCTTGAGGCAGCAGAGTGAATAGAGGCCCAGACCAGAAATTGGGGAGCTGCATCCTGGAGGGGAAATCATCCCAAGACGGGACTGGGGCGGGCAGGGACTGCTTGGGCAACCCTGGCCATGAAGCAAGATGTGGGAGAGTAAGGAAAGCCAGAAAGATGGAGAGGCACAGACACAGAGCAAGAGGAAAAGCGAGGGACATGGGGGACAGCCACCAAGAGGTGAAGGCAGCCAAGGCAGGGAGGGTGGGGGGAGAGAACGAGAGCAGGTGGACAGGCGTCCCTCCCCTTTGCCAGGACAGAGGCTATTTGACCGTGGGCAGTGGCCCGCTTGTCCAACGGTGCCCATCTTCTTGCAGGAAGCAGCTTGTGTTGCCAGGGCTCCCTGATGAGCTTGGAACCGGCCACAGCCTCATTGGCAGAGCCTCAGTGTGCCCTTGCCCCTGGGGGGAAGCTCCACCGGTGGCCTCCCTGGCACTAGGCTGTTGACTCATGGTTTTCTGGGTGAGGCCTCAGGCCTGCGTCTGGCCAGAGCTGTGTCCCTACCTCACCAGGAGCCCCCGCAAAGCAGAAAATGCTGGGCAGAAGCCCTAACAGGGCTTTTCCTCACAGGCCCACAATGAGGTGAGCCTTGGCACTGGCCGGGCTTTATGTCATGGACCAAGAAGGGGAGATAGGAGCTGCACCCTCTTTGTCCAGGCTCATTACCAAGGGCCAGGAAGCTGGACCAGCCAACCAGGGATTCTGAGGCCCTGGGTCCGCTCTAATGCTCTGACCTGTCTCTTTTCTACATTCTGGTCTTCATGTTCCAGTTCATTAAGCAGGACAGGACCCCATTTCTCCATGGCTCTGCCAATTCAGAAGGCCGCAGGGGCCTCAGGATGGTTCCTCCTGTCCCAACAGGACTCCCTGAGCATTCCCATAGGTGGGAGTCCACCACCAGGATTTACTTCTCTTGCTTCTGGCCTCTTTGAAATCCATCACCAACATCCAGTATTCAAAAGAAAGTGGAAAAATGATGAACAGAGACAGAGGAGAGGGACAGAGAAAGAGACAGGAAGTCCCTAAGACAGAGAGAAACCAAGAAAGATGAGGCAGAAAGAAAGAAAGACACACACACACACACACACACACACACACGTGTGCACACACCTCCATGTGACATGTGCACCCCTCGCTTCAGTTGGTGTGTCTGGACAGCAGCTGGCGTTGCGAAGGTCCTTCCCTTCTTCATTCCCTGTCACCTCGAAGCACTTCGAGACCACATTCCCAGTCGATGCTTGTATGCCTTTAACACTGACTAATCTTGTTTCAGTCAAGACAGAGACAGAAAAGCTCAGGCTCAGAACCTTCTGGAGACAACAGATTCTAGTTGGGATTCTGCTAGCGTTTAATTAGTATTTTTGTGTGAGGTGACCTCTTAACGGAAGGTACTACTGATGATCCTTTAGAGACCACGATGTAGATTTTCCTTTTAAAATACACTTATTTATATTTTAAAGGTGATTTTTAAAAAGTAGTGAGTTCCTTAGAGTGCAGGTACTTTGAGAATATGGCAGGAATCATGAAAGTGGTTCTCCAGGGTCTGGAGTTTGGCACATGGTAGCTTTTAAGTCTAACCTTCCCAGCCCAGATTCCAGCCCTGCACGCACCAAGTACTGTCCTTGTCCACTGTCCTCTGCTCACCTCTGCTCTGCCCCGACTCTGCCCAGTCTCTGATTCTACCCATCCTGACTCTTCAATCCCTGGCTCCGCCCAGTCCCTGGCTCCGCCCAGTCCCTGATTCCACCTATCCCTGACTGTCCAGTTCCTGACTCCGCCTAGCTCCTGACCGCCACACTCCCCGACTCTGCCCAGGGCATGTTTCAGTACCAGGCTCTGTCCAAGGTAGAATTCATATCTTCTAAAGCAGGTCAGCCAAGTACGGCTGGAGGGCCAAATCTGGCCCACCACCTGTTTCTATAAAGATTTATTGGGGCATAGCCACACCCATTCACTTACATATTGTCCAAGACTGTTTTCCTGCACAGTCGAGTAGTTGCCACAGAGACCACATGACCCACAAAGCCTAAAGTATTTAGTATTTGACCCTTTATGATAAATGTTTGCCTATCCCTGTTTTGAATGACAACAGATCTGCTTGGATTGGGAGGGAGGGGAAGTGTAGGGAGGTCGTGGGTTTATAGTGGGGGCGTCAAAGTGGGAAGAGGGCAGAGAAACTACTGGGGGGTAGACAGAGCACCGTGTGGGGAGTCCAGAGACTTGGCTTTGAGCAATGGCTCTGCACCTCCCTCCTGCATGACCTTGTGCGAGGGACTCCGGGTAGGTGCACAATCTCCAGGCAAATCCTTGTACTTCACAGGGATAACCGAGATGCTCAACACGCTCTGGAGAGGGACCTTGAGGACAAAACCTCAGCCCAGTTTATCGATGAGAAGTGCTTTAACCTGAGGAACACATCAGACTGCATCAGCTTCTTCCACGGCATGGAGAAAGTCGATGGCACGTAAGTACTGGGCTCTTGGTCCCCATCTCTGGCCAAGCCTGATGGGAGTGAGGGCTTGGGTCTGCTCCTGCCAAGGAGCCATGAAGCCATCATGCACCAGTCAAGTAAGAAACAGAATGGGTGAGTGGGGGTCCTCGGTTGCAAGCCACGGAATCCAATTCTAGCTAACTTAAGACAAGACGGAACTTACTGGAAGGCTGTGGGGGAGCCACAGCCTTCAGGAGAAGGCTGGAGGGGAAGGTTCTGGCAGCTTGAATGAGCCAGGAAGTGGGAGCTAATCATCTATATTGTCAGAGCACGGGTGTCTCTTCATTTTACCCCATTTTGCCCAAGATTAAAATTCCAGTGAGAGGGTACAAGAGGTCGGCTTAGGGAGGGTCACACAGCCACCGCCGTGGGGCCAAGGCAGGCCGGGCACCCGGATTGGCAATTCCGCCAAACAAATCCAAAACAGAATGACTGTAACCAGAAGGAGGAGGGATCCAAGCTCAGCTGGGAGAGCCAACTGGTGGCCGTCAGAGCCGGTAGTGGTTTAAAAGTGGATGCTGGAGCCAGGCTGCCTGGCTTCACTTTCAGCCTCTACACTCATGCTTGGGGCAAAGTACTTAATCTCTCTGCACCTCCCCGCCGCCTCGTCTGTACTAGAATAAAAATAGTGCCCACCTCCCAGAGTTGCTATGAGTATAAGGAGGTGGGCGTGTGGGGCGCGGAGCACAGAGCCTAGTGTGGGGGAATGACAGCAGCTGACATGTATTGAGTGCTTGCCGCGTGACCTCATTTGCTTATCACAGCAGCTCCGAGGTGGGTGCCTTCTGGGTACCTGGCTCTGTCATGGACATGTCACTGTTTCTGGAATTTCAGGCAGAAGGAAGGCATGCTTTCCCAATCAGCAGGCAGTGCAAGGTCCAGGATAATGAGGGCTGGGCAGAGTGGTGGTCTGGGTACAGGGAGAGGGTGGTACCTATCCTGGTCTCTTTAAAAAAAGGTGGGGGCACCTGGGTGGCTCAGTCAGTTAAGTTCAGCTCAGGGCATGATCTCAGGGTCCTGGGATGGAGTTCTGCATGGGGGGGGCGGGTCCCTGCTTAGCAGGGAACCTGCTACTCCTTCTACCTGCTGCTTTCCCTGCTTGTGCTCTCTCTTTCTCTTTCTCTGACAAATAAAATCTAAAAAAAAAAAAAAAAGAAAAGAAAAAGAAACCAGAAAACTTTTAGCACAATATAATTGTGCTTGGCACATAGTAGGTGTGCAGGAAGTGTTTATTGAATAAGCGAACACATGAAAAGAGGAAAGGAGGGAGGGAAGAGAGAGAGGAAAGGAATTTCATGGTGATTTCCTTGGTCCAAGCCCAGGGCTGCCTCCTGGACCTTAGTAAATATCAAAGTGTTGCACTGAACTTTGGGGGTTTCTGGCAAGTGGCAACTTGTGGGGCCCTTCCTCTTTCCTGACAAGGCGACACCCCTGGCCCCTGGCTACGTAACCAGGACTTCAGGGGCCGCAGCAGCTCATCTGGAGTAGAAGTCTGGAGGGTTCCCTTCCCAAATAGATGCCTCCCTGAAATCTTGCAGCCAGGGGCTGGAGAGACTCAGGACGTGCTGTCCAATTCCCCCATCCAGGGGCTCGAGCTGGGGAGCAAGTGCTGGGGTGTGTGATCGCTCATCAGATGTGCTAGCCCAGGGCTCTGGACTGGGCATCTTCTTAAAGCAGGGCCATGTCTGGGCAGGTGAAAGGACGCTGGGAGACTGAACTGCAGGAGCTCTGCTCACCCCAGTTCTTGCTGCCGTGGGTTAACCGACAATGTGACACCTGGTGACAGCTGGTGCCCTTTACCTGATGTTGGCTGAGTGCTGTAGGCACCGCACTTTGCAAACAGCGTCTTGTGACTCCTAAACCCTTATTAAGTGCTTTCTGTTGCCAGATGCCAAGACAGGGTTTCACATTTAGTCCCTCAATAACCCTGGGGTGTTGACACCATTATTATCCCCATTTTACAATGGGGAGACTAAGGCTCAGAGAGTTGAAGCGACTGGACCAAGCTCACACAGCTGGTGGCAGAGCCAGTCTGAGCCCACGCTGGACATGGAGCCTGTGTGTTTTATCTTGGCACCTTCCTGCCTCCCAGCCACACCTGCCACCATCTTTAGAGGACACATGGCTCCCAAAGCACGCCCTCCCTGCTGAGGCACACCACTTTAAAGCAGACAAGCTGCCTCTGGCTCTTTCCCTCAGCCCAGGGAGAGTGTGACTGAGCAGGTTCTTTTCTCTGGGGAGGACAGCTGTCTGCTCCAGGGGAGGTTGGGGCCTTAGAGGTTGCCGCTCCTGACCTTGACAGTGCCCTTTCAGCAGCAGGAGACATACTCCTGAGTCAGGTGCAGTCTCTCTCTGCTGTCCTTGGTGCCTCCCCCTTCCCGGGTTGATGGTGAGTAACTGTGTGACCTTGGAAAAGATGCTTCACCTCTCTGAGCCCTGAGTATTTGTTAGCTGAAAGATCTGATTCAGACCTCGTGCCCTCTCCCATCTCCAGAAGCCCGAGACCCCCATTACTGCTTGATTTTTGAATTCCTGCCAAAGACAGACAAGACAACCACATACGATGTGTTCTTTTTAAAAATTTCTAGTCACCATGCAATCTAAGTGTGCTTTAAAATGTCTGAAAAGAGACTTCTATTTCAGAAAACCGAATCCCTTTTTTTCCCCCACTGCCTGAGAAGAAAGATGTTTTATTTAAGAACTGGAGATTTCCCAGCTAGAAGAGACCTTAAAAAGTTACCGAGGAACTGAAGCCAGCTCAGGGAAATGCATGTCCCTCCTTCTCAGAGGCTCCCCAGAGGAGAAGACCACCCTCTCCCCTAGGCCTTACATCAGTTGTGTGGTGCGAAGGGTTACACCCTCGGCCAGGAAGTACTTTCTGTTGTCTAAACTGAATCCCTTATGCTTTACCGCCTCTGAGAAGTTTCCCTGCCTGCCTTTTCTGATCAAGTCTGTGTCTCCGAGGTTCGTTCACCCCCAGATCCGTTTTCCCACTGCCCACTGTAGACTGTCTTTCCATCTGGTTCCCACTGGGGTTCAGCCACGGTGAGGGGCGTCCACGGGAGGTGGGCACAGGAGGAGAAGGAGGTTGGGGTTTTTTTCTTGCCTCTTCTCTGGCCCTCAGTGGTGACAGCTTTGCACTTTTACTAATCCTGGAGCTCCTCAACAGCCTCTGATCGTTTTTCTTTCCTTTTAGGACCCTGACAGGCACATAAAGCCTGCACTCCATCAGCCTGTCCTTCCCCCGCTAAAGTCCCTCCTAGCGCATATACCATTTGTAAATATCTTCTTTCTTTGACGTCCGTCTTCCTCTGCTGGAAGCTTAGCCCGGTGAGCACAGGGCTGTTGATGTTCTTGGGCCTGGCTCGATCCCGATGCCTGGAACAATGCTTGGCCTGTGGTAGGTGTTCAGAGAACATTCGTTGAATGAGGAATTCGGGGCCATTAGCCTGGCCACTTGCTCATTTCTGAACTGCAGGGGCTCTGTGGCCAGCACAGAACCCCAGTGCCTGCTTCGCGGCCTGACTGTGGTTTTGGGAGACTGTGGTTTTGTGGGTGGTAGTGGGAGAGCTTTTCAAAGGACCATTTTCTCCCTTACAACTGACCAAGCGCCCTTTGGAAGATCAGCGCTTGCTAGGATGCTGTTGCTTGCCCTATAAGATGGGGTGGGGGTTGGGTTAGCCCAGTGGTCCCCGGTGGGGGGCAGTTGTTCCCCATCTCCCAGGGGACGTTTGGCGATATCTAGAGACATCTTTGGTTATAACGACTGGAGGGATGGTACTGCTGGCCTCTAGCGGGCAGAGGGGCGCTGCTAAACTTCCTTCAGGGCCCGGGGTGACCCCCCAACAGAGAATGGTTCCAACCCAGACGTCAAGAGTGTCTAGGGGGAGACTCTGGATTGGGGCTCCTCCAAGGCCTTCCTTCCACCCCCTGATTCCTGTCTTGTGTTAAGTTCATCCCTGTGCCTCCTGCAGGATCTCCGTGCCCGAGACCTGGGCCAAGTTCAGCAATGACAACATCAGGCACTCGCAGAACATGCGGGCCAACTCCATCCGGCTGCGCGAGGAGGCCGAGAACCTCTTTGAGATCTTGTCGGACCAGATGTGGAAGCAGTTTACCCACACCAACCTGGCCTTCAACGCCCGCATCTCCGAGGTGACGGACGCCAAGAATAAGCTGCAGACACAGCTGGCAAAGGTAAGCCAGATGCACGCGAGGGGACCGCCGTCCGCAGGGCTGAGTCCTCACCTGCTTCCCGGCGGTCTCGGCTGGCCATGCTGCCCGCGCGCCCCTGCTGCTGACCCGGTCCTCCCATCCCAGATCCAGGAGCCTGTCCCCCCGGAAAGGGGAAGGGGCCGTGGGTGTCACGGGGGAGTACAGCATCTGGGGTAGATCCTTCCCTGCTCCCCTGATGATGGAACTTGCAGCTCAGCCTGGCTGTCAGCACGGCCCCCAACAGGCTGCTGACGGCCCCCAGGGTCCTTCACTCCATCCAAGGGCCTCAGCAGAACGTGACAAGTGTCCTCCCTTTGGGGGTGGGGAGGCCTCTCTGCATGGAATTTATCCTCCCGGCTCTGCCTACGCTCAGAGAGCGTGCCCAATGCTTGCTGGCCACCAAGAATGAAAGGAGGGGCCATGCAAACAATCCCTCAGGGGACTTGCATTCTGGTGGAGGCTTTGGCGTGTGCACACAGGAAGGACTTAGGGATGATAGTCTGATTGGGGAGTGATGGCAGCGGACGAGCCTTCAACCTGCATTCACAAAACAGAGTTCTAAATACAAAGATATGTTATATATATATATATATATATATATATATATATATATATGGGGGGGGAGTTAGTGGGCTGCAAGCAAGGTTCAATGGCAATTAGATGGGTGGTGTAAGCTCCCCCCACATATGCCACGCTATAGCCTCAGGTATGGAGGAGGCCGAGGAAATGGAAGTTTCTAGGATAAGAGAAGAGCAAGGAGATGCATCAGGGCTTCTCGTAGGGACCTCACACCTGGTGGCATCAAGGGCAGGTCACTAGGGAATTGGGCGGTCAAGGGATGGTGGGAAGAGTATTCCTGAGAGTGGCTAGTGCGTGCAACGGACATGTGTGGGATGGGGTGGGAGCAGGCTCAGGTCATACAGGTCCTGGTACGTCCTGGCGAGGAGTCTGGATTTTACGCTGAGAACCCAGAGAGACTTAGAAGGATTTTAAGTGGAAGGCATGCGGATCCACTCTCATCCTTAGGTGGATTTCTTTCCCTCCTGGGTGGAACAGGGTTGTAGAGGTCAAGAGTGGACACAGGGAGAGTGGTAAGAGGCTCCAGAAGGCGTCTGGTGAGAAGGATGGCTGGCTGTGCCACGGTGGTGGCGTCAGATGCGAGGGGAAAGGGAGAGATGTGAAATATCTTGCGAAGGCAGAGTTGGCAGATGGACCTTCCCTCCCTCTTTTACTGAACATTTTCCTATTAATCTTCTCAAAATGGGGTTAAGAAACTTGTTCTGTAAAGGTCCAGGTTCCATCTTCAGCTCTTCAGGCCATTCAGCTTCTGTCACAAGGACTCAGTTCTGCTCGTGTAGATAGCCATGGACAGAGAACGGCTGTGTGCCAATAAAACTTTGTTTACAAAAATCATCAGTGGGCCGGACTCGGGCCACAGGTTGCAGTTTGCTCACTACAAATGCAGGTTTCTGTAGCTCCTCATCGCTCCTTCCACCCCATAGTGTGTGGTTAGGAGCATGGACAGAGCGTGGCTGCCTGGGTGTGAACCCTGGCTCACCATCTCTGCAACCCTGGACGGTTTCCCTAACCTCTTGGTGCCTGAGCTTCCTCATCTGTAGAGTGGGAATAATAATGGTTCTGACCTCAGGGCTGCCAGAAGGGTTATCTGAACCATAGCCCTAGTCCAGAGTGAGCACTTTGTTGACGGTTATGATTTAATGGATTCAGTTGGTTGACTAGTCCGTGTCCCTCCAGGATATCAATCCCAATTCAGCTGTATAACCTCCCTGCTTCGTATAGCGGCCAGCACATAGTCGACACCCCTTAAATCCCTGTTTGGTGAATGAGAGGAATCTACAATGTTGAGTTTCCTGTTGATATTTTTCAAAGGAATGATCCATGAATGAGTTTATCCTTTTAATTTCAAGCCTTTTCTCTCTTTCTTTTCCTTCCTTCCTTCCTTCCTTCTGGGGGAAAAATGTCCTAGTATTGTGGCAAGATAAGCGTAGCAAAAAAATGTACCATTGTCTTAAGTCTGTTGAGGCTGCTTTAACAAAAATGCCATAGAGGGGCACCTGGGTGGCTCAGTAGGTTAAAGCCTCTGCCTTCAGCTCAGGTCATGATCCCAGGGTCCTGGGATCGAGCCCCGCATCGGGCTCTCTGCTCTGCGGGGAGCCTGCTTCCTCCTCTCTCTCTGCCTGCCTCTGCCTACTTGTGATCTCTGTCTGTCAAATAAATAAATAAAATCTTTTTTTAAAAATGCCATAGATTGGTGGCTTATGAACAACTGACGCTTACCTCTCATATATCTAAGTATCAGGATGAAGCCATGGGCACATTCGGTATCTAGGGGCAACCCATTTCTTGGTCCACAGACATTGTCTTTTCGCTGTGTCCTCACATGGCACAGGGGGGAGGGAGCTCTCTGAGGTCTCTCTTATCCAGGCACTAATCCCATTCATGAGCCCACTGGTGACCTAACCACAGCTCCAAGACCCCACCTCCTCTTACTGGTACAGCGCAGATTGGGTCTCGACGTGAATTCTGGGAGACACACACACATTCGGTCCATAGCAGCCACTGTGAAGTGTGTATAGGTCACTGGTGTAAGGTACTTCACACAGTTGTGCAACCGTCACCACGATCTGTCTCCAGAACATTTTCCCATCTTCCCAAGCTGAAAAGAACTCCTGTGTTTAATTAACTCCATGCCCACTAAACCACTTCCCATTCCCCCGTCCCCCCGGCAGCCGCCACCATCCACTCTGTCTCTTGCGAACTGACCCCTGCGGGTCACACTTCCACAAGAGTGGAATCCTATACTAACTGTCCTTTCGTGACGGGCTGATTTCCCTGAGCGCTGCGTCTCCAAAGTTCCTCCATGGAGCAGCTCATGTCACAATGTCCTTCCTTTGCAAAGCCAGACAGTATCACATCAGATATGGGTGCCGTGTGTTCCTTCCTCCCCAGGGAGAATGTGGGATGGCTTTTTGGTTATTGTGCAAGCATTTTCTCTCTCTCTTTTAAATATTTTATTTATTTGAGAGAGGAAGAGGGAGAAGCAGACACCTCATTGAGCGTAGAGCTGATGCAGGGCTCCATCCCAGGACCCTGAGATCATGACCTGAGCCGCACAGACGCTTAACCGACTGAGTCATCCGGGCACCCCAAAGGAAGAGCAAGCATTTTCTTTGGATGAGGCATTTCATATTGTGGGTCCAGTGCAGTGCCTTGTTACATTTCATGGCACGAGATCTGAGGCCTGGAGATGACTCGGAAAGCTCCTTTGGTGGGTCTCAGCAGCTGGTATTTTCATCCGTGAAACAGGGAACGAGAACTAATGGATGACATTACTTGGAGTTGATCAGCGCGTGTGTTTTTGCGGCATCCTTAGCACAGTCAATGGTAAACATTTAAGAAAAGGTAACTGAGCATTCATATTATTATCAGTAAGGAGAAAAAGGATCTTTTGGGTGGTGACAGGGAGCAAAGCCTTTTCCCTGAATTTCTCCAGGGAAGCTTGGAATTATTACTAACAGTCTCATCGCTGCTGATGAGTCTTTGCAACTGTGTGGATTTTTATTAATACTTATTATCTAAAGACCAGCTGCCTTGCAAAGAAGCCAGCACCCATTTGAAACACACCAAACCCCAGCCTGACACCAGTGACGGCACTCCCTGAGCGAGGACTTGTCTTCTGGTTGGTGATGATCCCACATCATGTTTTTCTAAGACAATAAAAGAAATCGATGGAAGGAAAATAAATATATAACAACCCCTTCACCTTTCAATGGTTTGCTTCAGCCTGAAGGACTGGAAATGCTCCCTTTAAAAATGTTAACTGTTAATTGTTGAGCTCAGCCTCATTCCCCTCGGTGAGAAGCATTCCTGGAGAATTCTAGGCCTCTGTCCTCACCTGTGCTGCAGAGGAAGTATTGCCCAAATGGTCATAAGAATCCACTTCGAGGGGGCGCCTGGGTGGCTCAGTGGGTTAATAAGCCTCTGCCCTCGGTTCAGGTCATGATCTCAGGGTCCTGGGATCGAGCCCCGCATCAGACTCTCTGCTCAGCAGGGAGCCTGCTTTCCCCCCTCTCTTCCTGCCTCTCTGCCTACTTGTGATCTCTGTCAAATAAATAAATAAAATCTAAAAAAAAAAAAAAGAATCCACTTCAAAAGGCCAGGTCTACACAGTTCCCCATGCAGACTTTGAATCCAGCAGGGGTTTGGAGGTACACAGACAGCCTTAAATGTTCACCGTGATCCTCGGGTTCCATCTCCAAGGCCACACCCCAAACCCTGGAACTTGGCTTGGACCTTGTCCATGCACTTGATCTTTGCACTCTGGAGCCTGGGGTGTGTCCTGGTCATATTGACCTCTGCTAGAGGAGAGGCTGGTGACTTCTCTGGGCTCAAGCTGTTGATGACCTGCGAGCAGGCTGCTGTCTTTGAGAACCAGTGCCTCCTGAGAGCTCCCCGCCTCCCCCTCCCCCACAGGACTCCAGATCCGCAGAAGTCCCCACCTGTTACCAGTGACCCAGTTGAATGAGCCTTGTAGGGGGTGGACTCTTAAGGTGGGGGAAAGGCGCCAAGGGAGAGGTATGGGGACACCGCTATAGAGCAGTGTTTCTCCTCAAGTGTGGGAGCCAGGCCCCGGCCAAGGCAAGTGACAGTGGGTGGATCGCAAGCAAGAAAGTTCTTCTCCCTTCAGTCCTGTTTCAGTCCTTGAAATGATCTCAAGGGGAAGCCCTGATCACAGGCTAGAATGCCTTCTTCGCCTCTTTTAAACAGAGAGTGCCGGCCTCAAGCTAAGCACTCGGGAGAGCCGGCAGCATCTAGCCAGAGTTTAAATAACACGGTTTTACATGCATCTCATTTCATGCTTTTTTACGGTTATTTGCACTTAAGGCCAATGATCCGCATTTTCCACCAATCAGAGCTATACAGAGTTTTGCTTGTAGGGCAAAATTGGCTTTGACAGACATCTGGGTGAGCACCTGTCTCCTTCCCTTCTCTCTCCCTCCCTCTCTTCTCCCCTCTTCCAGACTCAGCGTACTGGGGGAACCAAATCCTTCCAAAAGGCAAACCTTAGGCATCCAATCTAATCCAAGTTGCCCACTGCCTTTTGTTTCCAAGCTTCCAAGCCGAGCCGGGTCATCCCTCCTGCGATGCATCGGGCCAGCTTACCCCATCACCTGGGTCAGCCCCGAATGTGGCAAAGCAGACGCCCTCTGGGGTTTCTGCCACCCCTGGGGCATGTGAGCCCTTGAGTCAAAATCCCATTTTCCCAGCTTGGACGTGAATGTGGTCGGAGCAAACGAGGACATCAGGAGCTGGGGGTGGGCGGGGAGGAGATGCAGTCAGGATAAGCCAGAAGTATAGCCTCAGTCAGGCTGTCTGAGAGACAAGTTGGATTCTCGACTTCTCTCAACAGCTCTCTCTTTGCACGTGGTGTGGGCTTTCTTGTAGTTAGAGGCAGCAAACAGGAGCCAGGTGTCCCCTGAGGACTTCCACCCTGCCTCCTGCTGCACCATTTTCCTCTGTGGCTCTGGCTTCCAGATGCTTCTAGATGCTTCCACTGGCTTCCAGGGGCTCTGACTTCCAGGTGCTCAATTCCAGACATCAGGGCCCACTTGGACGCCTCTCTTCCTCTCCCACCTTAAGTCTGCAGGTGACAAGGTCTCTCTGGGTAGCACCTGCCAGTGTCCCTGGGTCCCCATCTTCACCTGGACTGGGCCTGTTTGCACCACTGCTGTCTGGAGAACTCAGCAAAGTTCCTCACCTTTGCAAACCCAGCACCTCACAAGATGCACGGTGCACCAGGCATCACGTAACGTTGGCTGCGGGGTTTAAATCCAGAGACAAACACCGGTAGCCCATGGGCTGAACTTGGCCTGCCTATTCTCTGGCCCCTCACATTTTTCTCTGAAAAGCTTTATTTGTCCTTGACATGTCATTAGGTGCCTGTTTTCCAAGTGTACAATTTGAGAAAGGTTTTTTTTTCTCTTAAAGATTTTATTTATTTGAGATCATAAGTAGGCAGAGAGGCAGGCAGAGAGAGAGGAGGAAGCAGGCTCCCCGCTGATTGGAAAGCCCAATTCGGGGCTCGATCCCAGGACCCCAGGATCATGACCTGAGCCGAACGCAGAGGCTTTAACCCACTGAGCCACCCAGGCGCCCCCAATTTGAGCAGTTTTGACAAATACAGGTCGTGAGGCCACCACCTTCAATCAAGGTAGTGAACAGATCAAAGGTTTCCTTGTGGCTCTTTCTCGTCTCTTTCTCCACCCCCGACCACTGCAGCCCCCCCACAACCACCAACTGCTTTCTGTCCCTATAGAGGCGTTTACATTGTCTAGGCTGTTTTATGAATGGAGACATAACCATATGCACTGGTTTCTTCCATTTGGCTTCTTTCACTCAGCGGAATCGAGAGTCCTGGTTTACTCATTGTTGAGCA
>RCUC01133063.1:0-10396 GCA_003697995.1 Taxidea taxus jeffersonii | reverse complement strand
AAATGTACTCAGATTCTCATAGGTGTAGTTTCTGTATCCGATGGATGGAGAAGTAACAAAGGTTAGAGTAAAGCAGAAGGGCTCCTTGGCTAATTTTTTCTTGAGAGCCAAGGACTTAAATATGTGACAGACATAGGAATTCCTCTGAAAAGTCAAACTAATGGATGGCGGTATTACCTGCCAATTACTGTTTGTTCCAATCAACCCACTGAGGCATTGCCTTAGGCATTTGTTACCAGTCCGTTATATTGGTGGTTTTAGAATAAGAACCACTTTCTGTCCATGTTGCCTTTTGATTGGTTTGCATGAATTGATTGGCTAGTAATGTAAATATGCGAAGTTAAATGCATACCCGAAAAAGTGTCATTTCTTGTCTTTTACTTGTTATAGTAGAGAAATGAGTACGCTTGGAATACTTAAGTACTAGGCTAGTCGAGGCAGATTATAATAAAAAAAGAAACAGAACAAAGGAAAATCACGATGACCTGGAGATGTAATGAAAGGTTTCATTAAGAACCTAGTGACTGAATATAACACCTGGATGTGAACTAACTGGAATTAAAATAAATCCTTAAAAGAAAAATAGTGACTGGTTCTGGAAAATTAGATAAGGACAGGAAAGAATCCATATGAAGAAAATTATGTGGATCGATTGACAGGATTTCCGTTGCGTAGGCCGCGATTCAGTTGATACTTTTAACAAGTTATCCATATTGTTTACTTTCATGAGAATATGAAGTGGTTTCATTCTTTATTTTCCCACACAGGCGGATCAGATATTGAATACCTGGACTTCTACAAGCCTGTCGTCTGGTTTTGGATCCTTGTAGGGCTTGCTTACTTTGCTGCTGTCCTCAGCATGATTGGAGACTGGCTCCGTGTGATATCTAGAAAGACAAAGGAAGAGGTGAGAATGAATGCAAAAAACACTCCTATTTAGCTAATTCCGTAAACGTTATTTTTTATCTTCTTTGATGTTTTTAAAAATAGATGTTATTGAGGATTTTTAATATTTATATTTGTGTGAATGTGCTGTATGTTACGTGTAATTCAGGTAACAGATACTTACTAAATACCCCTATGTACCAGGTGGTGAGGCTGATTTATAATGAAAAGAAGATGTAATTTAAAATAGTTTCCTCACTTTTTCTTCCTCCTTTTCCTTTTGTTTCATTTCTTTGTTTCTTTTTTCCTTAAGGGCAAAGGTAAATGTTATTCCATAAAGAGAAATAGAATAGAAAATACTTATGTCAAAATGTCAATAGCATGAAAAAGTGAATGTATCATACAATATTGAATCTTTTTACTATATTGAATTATTTCCTTCTTTCTTATATCCCTATAAATGTGTGCAAGTACACACAGGTACGCATACCTATGTGCCCAAAGCTGTGTGAATTATGGCCAAATGCCCTGTGTACAGATTTCAGGTGTTAAAAAGATACTGTCTTAACCCATTTTATACAGCTATATATAGAGAAATGAACATTAGAATTCTGACACGTGAAGTTTGAGAAAGTTTAAAATTTCAGTCCTGTTCTTGAAATTTTATACTTTGGAAACTACGGTTGGATTTCATATTTACAGGCTCAGAAATATTATCAGTTAAGTGTGACAGAGTAGTGTTTTATTATGAATTCTGTATTTTTGGTTTCTTGTTGTTCACCAACTTTCCAGTTTTTTAAGAGAACAAATTTGTAAAACCTGCAACTGTTGTACCCATTGTCTTCCTCTAATTATCCCTCCATTTCATTATCTGGTGGTGTTCATATGCCAGGAGATACCAATGTCAAACTCTTTGATACAGCAAACATGAGTCTTTAAACCTAAACCCAAAAGAAATAGAGTAAGATAGGAAATGATAAAAATAGTTTCTCCCTACAATACTTTCTCTGAAACTCTTCATCAAGTTAAGATCTTATCAGGACTCAATGTGCCTGTAATCATTAGACGGTGAGTTATCCACCCTTCCCTTCATGGATATCCTATTTCTCCATTAGGAATTCACATAGTCTGGTCTATGGCCATACCACCCTGAACGCGCCCGATCTCGTCTGATCTCGGAAGCTAAGCAGGGTTGGGCCTGGTTAGTACTTGGATGGGAGGAATTCACGCAGTCTGTATGCGTTAATCTATGCCTTAGTTGTACCACAAAACCAAAATCTTTTATTATCAATAAATCGAGACAGTATGCTTGACATTCTGGTTTAAATCCTGTGAAAAGTTCTGCTTTGAACAGGACCCCACGTGATTTGTCTCCAACTTAGACTCATTGTGTGTGTGTGTGTGTGTGTGTGTGTGTGTGTGAGAGAGAGAGAGAGAGAGAGAGAATGTGAGGGAAAGAGAAAGAGAATATTGTAATTGTTTTAGCTAACGTGTACTTTTAAGGATCTTGAGCTGCTAAGGGAAAAAAATGAAATTCTAACTAGGAAATGTTTTGGATAACATAGCTAAACAAACAAACTCAAACATCTAGCCATAAACTGGCTTTTAAATGGTTTTTAAAAACATACACAAGGGTTTATTTTTTTAATTGACTTTTAAAATTTGTGTCTAGTTGACATACAGTGTTGCATTAGTTTCTGGTGTACAGCACAGTGATTTAACATCTCTATACAAATGTAGTTACTCTTTTTTTTTTTAATTTTAATGGTTTTATTTAAGTCAAAAAATGTGGCTACTCTTTGCTACCGTACAACACTACCACGGTATTATTGACTATATTCCCTGTGCTGTACCTTTTATCCGTGTGGACTTACTCATTCCGTAACTGGAAGCCTGTACCTCCCGCTCCCCTTCACCCACCTTGCCCCTCCCCCACCCCCTTCCCTCTGGCAACCACTGGTTTGTTCTCTGTATTCATTTGTCTGATTCTGCCAGGCATTTATTTTGTACATAAAATACAATTGAACAGAACATATCTTCTGCAGTTAGATAGGAAAAGTTTTGTGAAAGACACATATTATAAAGACACTATATATTATATACATACATGCATACATAAATACTAAGATTATTGTGGATCACAGTCAAAAAGTTTGAAAGCCACGGAGGCACATGTAGAGCAGTGAGAATTTTTATTTTTATGGCACTGGTATAGACGATTTGATCAAAGATTAAAACCTGTGCTATTAAAAACCAGAGCTTTTTGTGATAGGACTAGCTGCTACAAAGCTTTAACACACTTCTCCAGAGTAATGAGACAACAATCTGCCTTAGTGTGCTCAGGCCACCATAACAGAGTACCATAGACTGAGGGGCTTAACAGACATTTATCTTCTCACAGCTGTGGAGGCTGTTGGAGGCTGAAAGTTCATAGTCAAGGTGCCAGCAAGGTTAGTTACTGGTCAGATCTCTCTCCTCAGCCTACGGATGCTGCCTTCTCCCTGTGGCCTTTACACGTTCTTTTCTCCATGCATCTGCCTGGAGAAAGCACTCGGGTGGCTCTTCCTCTTCTTATAAGGACATCAATCAGCCCTGTAGACTCAGGAATGCAGTCTTATGACCTCACTTAACCTTAATTACCTGCTTAAGGCTCCATCTCCAAAGACCATCATGCTGGGGGCTTAGGGCTTCAACTAATGCAGCTTTAGAGGACACATTTTGGGCCAGAACACCATCCTTTGAAATAAAGTGAAATTTCCTACATTACCTGGCTTATTTAGCATGAAAAACAAGCTCATGTGCTTTCCTATGTGTGATCTCCATGATTCTCAAACAGAAGTATGAGGTGGGTCACTGTGCTTTCAGGCTTTTGAACACTGAAAAGTAGTAAACTTTTTTTTTTTTTTTTTTCGTATTATAAGTCTTTGAGCTTTTGCCTAACCTTTGGAGTCACATGTATTTTCTGGCCACCGCGTCTGTAGAAAGCTCATGTGGGTAAAGGCCACGAGCAAAAGTTACTGGGAGCCCTCCTGGAGCGGAGGCTGCAGCTGCTCTGGACGGTCGAACCCATTAAAATGGAGCCACCAGTTTGAGCAGATGTGTGTTTTGTAATTATTTTATGATCCAATTTAGGGAGATGACAGAATGGAGTTACAGATTCAACAGAAAGAAAGGCACAATTTATAACTGATCTATAGATGATCAGAGCCAAAGTTTTTATAAACGGAAATACTACAGAAATGTCTACAGCAATGAAAGAGGGATTATTCGATCAGTATATTTTGAAATAACTCCTGAAAGGGCATAATTAAATAAAATACAACTAGATGTATTCTGGTTGTCACCTTTATGCAGATGGACGTGCAGGCCAGGTGACTGTTCACCGTGTGTCCCTTACCTTCTGTCCCTAAACCATTCCAGATACCGTAACCTTTACAAACCACCTATATGTTCAGAAGCAACAACGTTATATCTAGCTCTCAGTCTTGATGAATAAAAGTGCTACATAGGGGACGCCTGGGTGACTCAGTTGGTTAAGCAGCTGCCTTTGGCTCAGGTCATGATCCCAGCGTCCTGGGATCGAGTCCCGCATCGGGCTCCTTGCTCGGCAGGGAGCCTGCTTCCCCCTCTGCCTCTGCCTGCCTCTCTGTCTGCTTGTGTTCTCTCTCTCTCTCTAATAAAAAAAAACAACAAAACTTTAAAAAAAAGTCTACATAGTTTTGATAACTTGAAATTCAATTAAAAATGTAACTAATATAGAATATACAAAATAATATATAGCATTAAAATTCCAGGTGATAATATTAAAACACATGCTTTCCCTGAATGAAAATATTTTGCCTAATAATATCTGGTATATATTTTAAAAATATTCTTAAACCAGATCAGTTGTGTATAAAAATATACAACTAAGCATATGTGGCCTTATTTCTGGGTTTGTGAAAGCTAAAATATATTTTGTTTCCAATGAGGACTAATTTTAATGAAAATATGGTTGGAAATAAGGAAAAATCATTTTTGATGAATGTGCGGAAATAAAATATTTTGGTATACCTGATCCTTCTGAAATATTTGCAGAAGAAATGGTTAGCTGAAGCAAGACAGCATTGTTTCAAAATGTCACACATAATTATAGTTGATCTGCAATCCTCAAGGGAAATAATAATGACCTCAATCCTTTTTCCATGGAGACACATGAGTTTCTGTAAAAGTGTTTATTTGTCTCATTATTTTTAAAAGTCTAATGGAGAGTAGGCACATGTTCAAGAATTGTATGACTAATTATCTTTTCCTATTAAGCCCTGTACCCTCTTCTGAGGAAATGATGTTTCCATTTAGAAAATAAAGATTACTTAGGTATTCTGGATAATACAATAAAACCACTATCTGAGGCAGGTGTAATAAAAAGAAAAATGTGACCACAAAAGTCAGAAGGGAAATTTTGAAGCAAGCACAGAATAATGCTTCCTTATTATGCATCATTTTCTACTGTTTACAGGCCTTGTTTGAAAAGCCTGTGATTTCTGCATAGGTCTTGTATTGATCGATGTATACGTTCCTGTGTCTGGAGTGCTCCTGTCTATATGTGAGACAGACACCCCCACAGACCACCCACCACCCCTGCCCTGCATGCCAGTGTTGTCTGACAGCTGGCCACAGTGAGAGACAGGCCAGCATCACGTCTTTACCAATGTCATATGTTTTACTCTCTGGAGGGGTTCATGCTAATGGAGATGCTCGTGCTAGCAGGTTGGCCTCACATCGTAGTCAGAAAACTGCCTTGGGTTGGGAAGCTGTGGTGCTAGAAGGCTTGCAAGACTGTGCCTGGAACTTAGTTTGCCCCAGGGCCCTGAGAATATGCAGGAAGATGGTTTTCGTCTGCTGCTTAGCTGGTGGCAGCTGTAGGTCTTTTCCAGACCTCCATCGGGATGGGGAGGCCTCCTTTTTGTGAAAGAGCTGGGACTTGGCAACCCTTTTTCCTCTCCAGGATGGGCAAGTATAGAGCATTTGCAGCCTGAGTTCTAGAAAGGTAGCAGCAGGGGTGCCTGGGTGGCTCAGCGGGTTAAGCCTCTGCCTTTGGCTCAGGTCATGATCCCGGGGTCCTGGGATCAAGCCCCGCATCGGGCTCTCTGCTCAGCGGGGAGCCTGCTTCCCTTTCTCTCTCTCCTGCCTGCCTCTCTGCCTACTTGTGATCTCTCTCTGTCAAATAAATAAAATCTTTAAAAAAAAAAAAAAAGTAGCAGCAGACCACTTTCTGTTATTCCTTATGGGAGAAGGGCTTTGACTAGGAAAGGCTCAGCTGCCCTTTGAAATCAGTTAGCCTTTTTCCTGAAAACCTGAGGGAGCCTCTGAAGGATTGTAAGTAAGTGGAATGAGTGATCGCGTCAACATTGGGGAAGATGGGTTAGGAACAAAGCTGGATGCAGGGAAATCACTCGGGAGAGGTTAGTGGAGGAGTCCAGGTAGTACAGAATGAAGGCTCTGTGGTCGCGGTGGGACGGAGATGAGGGTAGGGGTTTCAAAATTATTTGGGGTATTGAAGGAAGAAGACTTGGTAACCCATTAATTTTGGTCAGTAAAGAGAAAAGAAAGGTGACTTCCATGGTTCTCGCTTTGAATGGAATTACAAAAGTCAGGAAGATGAGAGATTCTGAGGGAGGAATGAAGATGTCATTTTGAACACGTTGTGATGGAAGGATGTATTGGGTATCAGGGGCTAATGTGAGTGTAAACAAAGTTAGAAGGTTGGGAGCTGGAGAGATAGTTTGGGGGGGGGGTGTTCATCACTACATAATTGACAAGGTAAGCTGTGAGCACAAAAAAAATTCACGTAATTGAGATTTGTCAAGTAAGTCAATACTAGAGTTAAACATGGAACCTGGTGTAATACCTTCATTTAAGGTGGATGGGGTGACATGCAGAGACCATAAAGAACTATTCAGCAAATAATGTATTCAGATACATTGATTCACTGTAGGGTCTGTTGGAAGGACACATGAGTTGAGGTTTTGAAGAGAGGATGGTTATCGTGATGGATCAGAAGAGCTAAAGACAATGGGGAAGAAAAGGAATGGAACATAAAACAGAGAAGTCACTAGAATTCCCGTGAGGTTGTGCTCTAGGAGTGTCACTCCTGTAGGAAAAAAAAAAAGTGTAAACCTTGCTTCCTGGGATTGTGCCATGGAGTGGGTATATTCTAAGATGGTCCTTTGGGCACATCAAGCATAATTCCCAAGGCCAACAGCCAGTGTTTTTAATGGAAAGAGGAGCCCTTGGACCACAAGTGACAGGAAGCTGTGTGCATGGCGGGGCATGGGGTTGAGCAGTGTTGACCGCCCCGTTCCAGGGTCCTGCTGGGCATGCATACGTGGTGAGTATGGACAGTGAGAGGGAGGGAGGTGAGCTGTGGAATGGTAGCGTCTGATTGGCAGGACAGGGAAAAGATGAGGCATGGAGACCAGCTGGGAGATTATTTAACATCTTAATTGATTCCTAAATCATTCATTTAAAAATTACTTACTAAGTACTGTGTGATGAGTGCTGCATTAGGTCTGGGAGTAACTTCATTGGTGCTGATTTGAGGAAGACTCCATTGGTGCTGCATTTCCTAACTGATCTTAATAATGTTGGCTTTTACTTTTCTTCTAGAGATGGAAAAAGGTTTTGACGAAGAAGGCACTTAGTCTTTGATTAATTCCTAAAATAGCCTGCTTTTACCTTTTTCCATTCTCCTTGCCCCCTTCCACCCTCCCTCCCTTCCCTTCCTTTCTTTAACCTTCAAACAGCATGTATCAGACTTCCTAGTTGTTGCTTTCATTTCCAGCATCAGGTGGGGGTGGGGGGTGGCATACTGTTCAGTTCAAATTTTTTCTTGGCATATTTTTGTTGTTCTCTGTTGAGATGCTCAAGTAGTGGTAAATAAAGTTGGACTATGGGCACAATATACAGTGATCGTAAGACTTTGCAGGTTTATATTTCAGTGCATATAACTCTTTGCCTAAAGGATAACAATAAAATAAAATCAAGGTAGACGGTATCATGATGTGTCACTTAAAATAAGGCAGATATAATGGTGCCTTCTTTTCTATCCCATGGGGAGGGAGGTGTCCCTCACTGTGGTATGGGGAAACGTTCAGAGCAGTCAGACTTTGAGGTTCATCTGCTGGTCTTTATTTGACTCTGCTTGGTTGTGCTGAAGCGAAAGGTCCTTCTCATTCCAGGTCCAGGTCGAGCCTCAGCTGGGCAAGTTATTACCTATTTAGTATTAGTAAATAGGAATTTGGAAAGGAAAATAAAGATAAAAATAAAAGAACAAATAAACAATGTAAAACTTAAATTATGCTTTGAGGCAAGAGTAACTCTTATACACCAACCAGTATGTGTCTAATTTCTAAGTGAATTTTATGGACAGTGAATTTTATGGAATTTTATGTGGACTCAAGACCCTAAATTATGTCTCTAGACCATCCCAGGATTATATTGCATTCCGTGAACCTTTGCAGGTCCAAAGTTAGGAGGCTCTTGCCAGCCAAAATATATGCTAAAAACAAAATAGGATTTCATAATGGTGAAAATGGAAGTACTTTTCTTCTAGAATATGCTTTATTTCTTTTTTAATATTAAATGAGACAGCTCAGCTGTTAAACATAATTGCTAATAAGCAAACTGAAGCACAGGGAGGTAAGATGATGGCTTAAGGTTATAAAGCTAGTAAGTGGTAGAATTAGTCATCAACACAGATGGCTTGACTCCATGACCCAACCTTTTTGCTAAACTGCCCTTTTTTTTTTTTGCTATGCTGCTTCCCAAGTACCTAAAAAAGTTAGGTATATATTATTATATTGCTATTTTTTCTTATTATTTTATATGTAGGCAATATCAACTCATTACAAATAAGTACCCAAATCCAACCCATCTTTACTATGTAGCTGTAGAAAAGGTTTTGTGAATTTCATCTGGTCACTGATTGTGTTATGGTACAAGTCAGAGATCTCTTGAAATCTGAAGTTTTAACATTCTTTTAAATGAATGGAAATCATCTCTATGATTTCCAAAAAGTGCATGGGCTTTGGAGCCTTTAGAACTGAGATTTAATACTATCTTAACTATTTACTCACTTTGCAAAGTTCACCAAAATACCTACTCTGTCGGAATCTCCATGTTCTTATAAAGTGAGATTTAAACTCCTTTATGAGGCTGCTTTGTAAAGATTCAATGGCTCAGTGCTTACTAGATGCTTGTTCTTTTCCTCCTGGGTTTCTGAAGAAATTAGTATCAAATTACCATCCCAAATCAAAGAATCCTATAAAACTCTAAAGCTATCATCTAGATATTATCATATATTTTTCGAAAATGCTATGAATGCTTATATGCCCTAGCATCTCATCCAGGTGAAATAAAAAGTAAACATAAAAGAAAAGGTAAACAAGAAAATCTTCAGGTTTTCTTATGTATATTGCTCGAACTTAATCACAAACCCAGAGACCATGTGAAAAGTCTAGGAAAAATTGAGTGCAAAAATTTCAAGTATATTGGATGTTCTATGGACTTGAAAACTAGGTCCTGCATTAAATGTTCCTTAAATCTACTCACACTACTATTATTTTAAGTCTTTTCTTAAATTAGAGCTTCAGATTTTCTAGTGTCTTGATGTATGGATGGAGGCAGAATCTATTTGTATTTTTCCTTATATTAAACCAGGAAAGAGTAGCTTAATTGTAATTTTAAAAAAATATGCAGGAAGATTCCTTTCTTTTTTTTCCTCTCTCTCTTTTAGATTGAATCCTCACTATTTCTAAATTATAACTTCTTTTTGCTCCAGGTATTTCACAGAATGTCCTCTCGTAATGGAAATTCAGAGTAATTTTTTCCTATTCATTTGTACATAATAGGAAAATAACTTAAGTTAATAGTTTTTGCCTCAAAGCACTATAAGTAACTTTATTTCCTTTCGCTAGAGAGCATATTATGGGGATTTAATGCATCAAGATATAATGTTATCTCTTTTGACTGTTTTGATACCATTATCTGTTCTGAGAATTTGTGTTAAGAAAAGTGGTCACCATGAACTTTGCTTTCAAAATTGTTTTTGGACTTTCTTCATCAAACCAAAGTATTGTGCTTGCCTGTATGCAGAGCTAAAATCAATCAAATTTTACAAAACATCAACGTTGTGTTTGCTGAGAACACAGCAAGTGTGTTTTCAAAGATGGGTCAACAAAATAAATTTGTTTTTAGTTCCTCTTCATAGGTGGCTCTTCCTAAAAGAATGGTCGTTCAGAGCCAAGTAGGGGGCCCGCTTTGAAGTTGAATTAGGGATTATTTGATCATCTTTTGCAATAAAGTGTGGTGATTTGTTTAGTGCTCAGTGCAGGATATCCTAATTGTAGTAAAGGAATTTGTTTGTTCTTCCTGCCTAACTTGATTTGAACCGAAAGAACGGCTTCCGATGAAAGATAATGTGTACACACGCAGAGAGATAGAAAATCTGTTTCCAAACAGGGAAGACTCC
>RCUC01133062.1:0-45924 GCA_003697995.1 Taxidea taxus jeffersonii | reverse complement strand
CTGGGTAGTTCCAGAGAGCAAAATTAGGGGAAGTTACAGGACAACTCATAAATGAAGACCTTTCTTAAATAGGTCTTTTAAACAGTGGAATGCGGGGCGCCTGGGTGGCTCGGTCAGTTAAGTGTCTGCCTTCAGCTCAGGTCATGATCTCAGGATCCTTGGATTGAGTCCTGCATCAGTCTCCCCGCTCAGTGGGGAGTATGCTTCTTTACCCTTCCTCCCTGCTTGTGATCTCTCTCTTTCTCAAATAAACAAATAAAATCTTAAAATAATAATAATAATAAACAGTGGAATGGGCTGCCTCCCAAGGAAGTAAGGTTAGCCCTTACTGAAAGTGATTAAGCTGGATGATGAGCTCTTCAGGGAAGTTATAGAGAGGATTCTTACCTGACGTGTGACTGAGGCTTTTTTTTGGTTTAATTATTTTCAAGAGTAATCTGTTATCTTCCCTCCACGCCTTTAAGGAGGCTGATTCAGTTTGACCACAGGCAATTCGCAAACAAATTCCTAGAGTTAAGGTATTCCTTCCCGGGAATTTCAGTTCTAGCGTAGCCCAGCCCTCTCAATTTATAGATGAAGAAAGTATAGCACAGAAAGAGGAAATGATCAATTAAACTTTCAGAAGTTGAAACTCCAACCCTCTGGACTTCCAGTTCAGAGTTCAAGCTATTGCAACTTCCTGTTGGTAGTGGGGGGAAATTGTACAATCATCCATTAAAAATAGTTGAGCACCTACTGTATACCAGACACCGGTCAGAGTTCTTAGATATAAATGGTAAGGGTCAAGTCCTCAATTAATGAGTAGTGATAAGTAACCACGAAGATGATCACAATTGCAAGTCATGGAGAGCCCAAAACTTCAGTCTACCACCTGCAACTTATCCAACTACTAAAACTTCCTCAGATACTAACAATTGACAAAACAAAGTCATCTGGGTGACTCACCAGCCAAATTCGAAATGATCAATACGAACAGCAAACAAGAAAATGACCTAGATAATTCCTAGATTGGATGATGAGACCCACTAATTCATTTTATTGCGTTCTTGAGTAGGGAAGTTGAAGTCGTCACCTGCTCTGGCTTCAAAAGCCCTGGGAACGTTGCAAGCAGAGAAAATGCAGATGGGAGGGTCTCCCTTGACAGAGAGACAAAGCCTCCTCCCTCGTACTCCGTTGGATCCCGCCAGTTTAGGAGGATCCCGGTGATGCCCTGTTCTTCGGCGGAAGCCAGCTACCCCCGCTTCTCCCCCCCCCGCCCTGTCCCACTTCGGGCACTCCCGGGGAAGCCCAGACCAACCGCCCCCAGCCCACCCAGCACTGAAGCAGGAGGCAGCCTCAAGATTGCGCAAAAGCCTCTCCCTCCCCCGGCCTGCTCGGTGGCATGTTCCTAAAATTCCCATCTGCACAACATAAACAGGAAACGTGCAGCAAAAGCCCTGGCAGTGCAAATTCCATGCTCCAGCCGAAGGCGGGAGAATCTCGTCTTTGGGAAGGGGGCGGGGGAGGGGAAAAAGCAAACTTTCCAGGAGACCCCTCAACCATCCCTGTCTCTTCTAACCAGATCCAGAAAGAAAGAATAGAGAAGGCGGAAGGAAGGACTCCTGCTTTGGGAAAAATAGGGGAGGGGGATGCGGAGGTGGGCCACGAAGGGGCAGCCAGGCTTCAAATGAACCTCCCGGAGTGGCTGCGGTGGCGGGAATACCCTCGGCCGCCTACTCCGCAAACCAGCAGTCCGCGCGGCCTAAATGCTGCGTAGTGGGCTCACCGCCCGCTTGGGGTTCCCGAGTCAGCGGGGGTGGGGGCGGGGGAGGAGCGGGCGCTCCGCGCGGCGCAGGCGCAGAGTGCGCCTCGGTTGTCAAACATGGCTGAAGTGCCGCCGCTGCCGCTACTGCCGCTGCAGGGAAAATGCTGAGCCCTCCCGGGCCGGGTGGGCGGCGGCGGCGAGGGCGGCTACGGGCACCTGCTTCCCCGGCGCGGCGGCGGCGGCCATGGCCCGGCTGGCTGACTACTTCATCGTAGTAGGCTACGATCACGAGAAGCCAGGTAAGGGTGTGGGGCGGGCACCGCCCCCAGGCCTCCCCGCCCCCGTCCCCCCTAACCCCCACCCCCCGGCTGCTGTCCAGTGGGCTCTGCGGGGCAGGGCGTCGCAGCCGGGAGGCGGGGAGGTCCGGGCCGGGCGGCGGCGGAGCTGCCGGTGGGTGTCCGGCCTTCTTGGCGGGGCTGAGCCTCGCGGTGGGCGTGAGGGACCGGCACGAGGGGAGGGGGAGGGGAGAAGTGGGGGAGGAGGCCGCGTTCACTGGGGCTCAGGGAGGCCCAGCTGGGCCAGCTGGAGGCAAGTCTGGGTGCCGCGACCCTGGCGCTGGAGGAGGCCGGGTACCAGGGGCAGCGCCCTGGTGCTGGCGGGATTGGGCAGGGCTGCGGGGTTGGGAGGGCGGGAGTCAACTGTGTTAAGTTCGTCGGGGATAAACTTATGCCCTGCATCCTGAGTAACGAGTGACGCAGGGGGCTGTCCTCTCCAAAAGGAAATGCTGAGGGAGTCCAGTGCTACTTTCCCCTTGCGTTGTTGGGGGCCTGTCTAGTCACCGCCCCAGTGAACGCGTGGTACCGGGGAGGGGGAGAGGATCCTTGCACTTTTAAACATTTCTAGGAAATGCTCCCTGTTCTTTCAGGACAGATATGACAGTCATTTCAGAGTGTCTGAACACTATCTTTTAAGTAAGGACAGTCAGCCGACCGCTGAAAGTCTTGTTTCACGTTGATTTGCGGTTTAAAATTTTTTTTGGATTAAAAAGTGGGTTGTGTTTTTTTTTAGTGTAGTTGACATGCAGTGTTTAATGTGTATTTTAATTATTCTTATGATTCATCACAAAATTTTATTCATAAGGAACAATTTGGCAAATGCATTGTATTTCAGTTTCATGATGGACTTGTGCAACTTAAAGTTCAGGGTTCATGCACGTTTATTTTGTATTTGCATGTCTTTGTATTACTGTATAGCTAAGCGAAATGTTATAAGCTGAACTGGGAAGCACAACTATTTCAGGGTAATTCCAGTTGCACGTTTGCAAGGAATTTTAGATAGCGGCAGGCAAGGCCCTTCATCTTTTGGAGGAGATGCTGAGATTGTGCTTTGCTGATGGTTACAGCCATTTGTAGTGGCAGAATGTCATTGTTCTACCCACTCTTGGTCAACTGTCCCTTTCACTATTACTGTTCTAATAACTTCCTTTAGTGGGGTTTTATATTTTTAAATCTTTCACTATTCACAACCTGATTGAGGTCAATTGTTAAGAGAAGGGGTTGGGCTGTATTTAAAGTCTCTTCTGGCTCCAACATGATTTCCTAGTAATTTTGCATAGTCTGGTGTCTAACCAAGATTAACAATATGAAGAATCACAGTTTATTTTATTTTTTATTTTTTATTTTTAAAAGATTTTATTTATTTATTTGACATAGAGAGAGAGAGAGATCACAAGTAGGCAGAGCAGCAGGCTGAGAGAGAGAGGAGGAAGCAGGCTCCCCGCCGAGCAGAGAGCCCGATGTGGGGCTCGATCCCAGGACCCTGAGATCATGACCTGAGCCAAAGGCAGAGGCCTAACCCACTGAGCCACCCAGGTGCCCCTCACAGTTTATTTTTAATATTATTTCATTTTTATCAACATTGTTTTTCTTCCTCACTTAAAACTGAAACAGTCAGGGGTGCCTGGGTGGTTCACTGGGTTAAGCCTCTGCCTTTGGCTGGGGTCATGGTCTGGGAGTCCTAGGATGGAGCCCCACATCCCCACATCGGGCTCTCTGCTCAGCAGGGAGCCTGCTTCCCCCTCTTTCTCTGCCTGCCTCTCTGCCTACTTGTGATCTCTTTTTCTGTCAAATAAGTAAAAATCTAAAACAAACAAACAAACTGAAACAGTCGCGTACTTGCAGAAAACTTGCAAGTAAGGTACAAAGAACTTTTTCTCTGAACCATTTGAGAGGAAGCTGCTGACCTAATGCCCTATCACCCCAGAATGCTTTAGTGTGCATTTTTATTTTATTTTTTTTACGGACAAGTATATTCTCCTGCATAATCACAATGCAATTATCAAAATCAGGAAATTTGTACTAATACAATACTCCATTTAGTTTTCAGACTGGTTCAAGCTTTGTTGATTTTGCCGTTAATCTTTCTACTGGCAAAAGGATCCCATTCAGAATTATAATGTTGCTTTTACTTGTCATATCTCTTTAGTCTTTTTCATTCTGGAACAGTTCCTCCATCTTCTCTTGACTTTTATAACCTTGACATTTATGAAGATTACAGGGCAGTTTTTTGTAGAATGCCCCTCAATTTGGGATTATCTGTTCTCTTATGATTAGATACATACAGGTTATATACTTGGGTAGAAAAATCACAAAAGTGATGCTCATTGCAGTCTATCAGGTGGTACACAATTTCAGTTTATCCCATTATTGGTGATTTTTCACTTTGATTACTTACTTGATGTAAGCAATGCCTGCTGGGCTTCCTCACTATAAAGTTAGTATGTAATTGTTAATACACAGTTTTGTGTGGAGTACTTTGAAACTATGTAAATATGTTGTTCCTCATCTAACTTTTAATGTATTCCTGTATTCCTATCTGTATGAATATTTTGTAGTGGATTATATTCTATTACTATATTTTTAATGATTTTATTTATTTATTTAACAGAGAGAGACACAGTGAGATAGGGAACACAAGCAGGGGCAGTGGGAAAGGGAGAAGCAGGCTTCCCGCTGAGCAGGGAGCCAGATGCGGATGCTGGACTTGATACCAGGACCCTGGGATCTTGACCTGAGCTGAAGGCAGATGCCCAATGATTGAGTCACCCAGGCGCCCCTACTATTTATTTTGATGTTTAGATTGTTCCTCATTTGGCCAATAAGAGCTCATGCAGGCTGGCTTTTGTGTCCTTATAACACATCCCCATCATTCCTTGAGCATGTCTTTACTTTTTCGCACAGATTTATCCTGTACTGTACCTGCCTTAGTCCTGCAATTGGCTCTTTCTCTGGGGAGCCCTGGATCCTTTTAACGGATAAGGACATTTTGAAGCTACAATCTCAGTGCTAATATGTTTGTTATTGTTGGGTTGTTAATGTTCCCGCACCCTCTTTATGGATGAAGCTGGGAATACATAGATGTATGTACACACACATTTATATCTATATTTATCTGTATATATTGTAAATGATAAGTTCACACTAATACTTCCCATTTCAGTACAAGTTCTAGTTCTTTTTCATATTTGTAATACTCTTCTCTCATAGTAAGAAATACCATGAGATACACTCATATATGTATGAGTATAGATATACTCATATATAGATATATATATACTATGAGCTATAATACTCTTCTCTCATAGTAAGAAATCTGGCTTCCATTATCCTTAATATATTTACTTATTTGTTCATATCTTCCTGTATTTAAATAAACTTTCATATTTACTACCACCCTCTCCTCTCCTGGATGCCTTTTTTCTCTGCTGATTCTTCATTCTATCCCTTTCATTCTACTACACCTCTAAGAAGCTAACAGCCCATACTAGGATGTCCCAATTCAGGGATACATTCTTCAACCTGCTCTGATTCTAATGCCCCATGTTAGCTTCCCCACTGTTTCTGGATGTATTTCTCACCCCACTTAGGCTCTGATACCCTAAATTGGACTGCTTTCATGTGAAGACATCCTCTTTACTCTGTGGGACCTAGTGTCCCATGCAAGGTTGCCCCTTTGTGTTGACACCCTCTTCCAGTGCTTGGGTTGAACTCATGTCTTCTTCCCATATGGACTCCTTGGTTCACTCGGGCTCTGACAACCCCCACCACACTCAGGGCTAACATGATTACTCACCATCCCACAGGAGTGAAAGGGAAGATTATTATTTTTATTATTATGTATTATTTTTTGGTGGGGACACACACAGAGAGAGAATCCTAAGCTGGCTCAGGCTCAGCACTTAAGCCATGTGGGGCTCAATCTCACAATGCTGAGATCATGACCAGAGCCGAAATCAAGAGTTTGGATGTCTAACTGACTGAGCCACCAAGGTGACCTATTTTTGATTATTTATTATTTATTATTTTTATTTTGTTAAGATTTTATTTATTTGACAGAGAGAGACACAGTGAGAGAGGGAACACAAGCAGGGTGAGTGGCAGAGGGAGAGGGAGAAGCAGGCTTCTAGTTGAGCAGGGAGCCTGATGCAGGGCTCGATCCCAGGACCCTGGGATCATGACCTGAGCTGAAGGCAGCGGCTTAACTGACTGAGCCACCCAGGTATCCCTTAAAGTCAATATCTTGATGTTGATAATGTACTATGATTTTACAAGATACTGCTATTGGGAGAAACTGGGTAAAGAGAAATGGGATTTCTGTGTTAGTTTTCACAGTGATCTCAAAGTAAAAATTAAAAAAAAAGTTGTAAGAGGGGCATCTGGCGGGCTCAGTGGGTAGAGCATGTAACTTAATATCAGAGTCATGAGTTCAAGCCCCACGTTGGGTGTGGAACCTACTTAAAAAAATAAGTAAAAGAGAAAACTGTAAGATAAAGATGTAAGGGTCTCCTGGGTGGCTCAGTGGGTTAAGCCTCTGCCTTAGGCTCAGGTCATGGTCTCAGGGTCTTGGGATTGAGCCCTGCATTGGGCTCTCTGCTCAGCAGGGAGTAGTCCTCATGAGGCAGGGAGTCAGTAGTCCTGACTCCCCCTCTCCCACTGCCTGCCTCTCTGCCTACTTGTGATCTCTCTCTCTCTGTGTCAAATAAATAAAGAAATAAATAAATCTTAAAAAAAGATAAAGCTATAAGATAAAAAGATACTAGTAGTATTCTTACTTTTTCCTAAATGTTGATGACATAAGGAAATGTTATTCTGTAAAATTCCAGGGAAATTCTACATCATCTTCAGTGGCTGAATTATTACATCTTAGGGGTGTATTAATTTAACTTTATCATTTGTTGTTGGGTATTTAATATATTTCCAGTTTTGTATTCTTATAATATACTGTCATGCTGAGGAGAACATACCTTCAAAACCACTGATTTTGGGAGCCTGGGTGACTCAGTTGTTAAGCACCTGCCTTCAGCTCAGGTCATAATCCCAGGGTCCTGGGATCCGGCCCCACATGGGCTCCCTGATCAGTGAGAAGCCTGCTTCTCCCTCTCCTCCTGCTTGTGTTCCCTCTCTCGCTCTGTGTCTCTTTCTGTCAAATAAATAAAATTTTAAAAAGAAACCCCAAACACTATTTTATGACAGTTTGATTTTGATAATTTGAAATTAAGACTATTTTCCTGACTTTGCATAAGACTATGCACAGTATTTAGGAAGTTAGGAAATACTATTTCTTTTTTTTTAATTTTATAGATTTAATTTATTTATTAGAGAGATGGAGAGAGAACACAAGTAGGCAGAGCAGCAGGCAGAGGGAGAGGGAGAAGCAGGCTCTCCGGTGAGCAGGGAGCCTGATGCGGAGCCGCATCCCAGGACCCTGGTACCATGACTGGAGCCCAAAGACAACCGCTTAAACCACTGAGCCACCAGGTGTCCCTATCATTTGTTTCTAAGAGGTGAAGTTATTTGGTGAACTCTCTCTCTTTCTCTTTTTTTTAAGATTTTATTTATTTATTTGAGAGAGAGTGAGAGAGCATGAGCGGTAGGGGGAGGAGGAGGGGGAGAAGCAAGCTCCCTGATGAGCAGGGAGCCTGATCCAGGGGTTTGATTCCATGACCTGAGCTGAGGGCAGATGCTTAAGCAGCTGAGCCACCCAGGTGCCCCATACCCCCCAACTCCATTGATTTTTATTTTTCTTCACTTTTTTTAAAGGTTTGTTTTGTTTTGTTGTTTGTTTATTTATTTGTCAGAGAGAAAGACTACAAGCAGGGGGAGTGGCAGCAGAGGGAGAAGCAGGCTCCGTGCTGAGCGGGCAGCCTGATGTGGGACTCAAGCCTAGTACCTTGGGATCATGACCAGAGCCAAAGGCAGATGCTTAACCAACTGAGCTACTCAGGCATTCCTATCTTTTTCTTTTTGTTCTTACTTTCTTTTACTTTTACTGTGATTTGTCCAAGAAAAATTGATAATGACCACTTGGGTTAAGTCCCTTTTTTGATTTTACTTTTTTTTTAAACTTAAATGTCTTTTTTAATTTTTATTTTATTTTATTTTTTTTTTTTTTTTAAGATTTTATTCATTTATTAGTTAGAGAGAGAGAGAGAGAGAGCACAGGCAGACAGAGAGGCAGGCAGAGGCAGAGGGAGAAGCAGGCTCCCTGCCGAGCAAGGAGCCCGATGTGGGACTCGATCCCAGGACGCTGGGATCATGACCTGAGCCGAAGGCAGCCGCTTAACCAACTGAGCCACCCAGGCGTCCCTAATTTTTATTTTTTAAAAACTAGACTCTGTAGCAGATGTGGAGCTTGAACTCATGACCCTGGTATCAAAAGTTCAAGATCAAGATCAATCAGTTATACTAATTGAACCAGCCAGGCACCACTCTTTTTGCTTATTTTTTTTTTTCTTTTTGCTTATTTTTGCTGTCCATTAATACATTTAGAATTTAATCCATTTATCTATATAGTATTTAACCTGGAGTCAAGTATCTTAATCATTTGACATTCTTATATTCTTTCATATCAGCCCACTTAAGTATACTAGAGAAAGATTTGAAGTACTTCTTAGATATTTCATTAGTTTTATTTAGGGAGTATGAGTGAGTTAACCTAAGAGATAAACTTTTGCACAATATTTGAAATACAGTTTGAGATATTTTAAAGATTGATAATTAGTTATTATTGAACAATTCTTTTTTTTTTTAATTTATTTGTTTGACAGACAGAGATCACAAGTAGGCAGAAAGGCGGGCAGACAGAGAGAGAGGAAGGGAAGCAGGCTCCCTGCCAAGCAGAGAGCCTGATGCAGGGCTGGATCCCAGGACCCTGCGACCATGACCTGAGCCGAAGGCTGAGGCTTAACCCACTGAGCCACCCAGGTGCCCCTATTATTGAACAATTCTAATTCAAGTCAGCCTGGGTTTCTTCCCCTTCCCCATTCTATATTGATGTACAGTAGTTGGGATTTCTTGGTTGGTTGTTGCCAGCTGTCAAGCACCATTTGGGATTCATTGACTTGACAACAATTTATTGCTTTTCCAGGCATTGTGCTAAGTGCTAGAACAAAAACAAATGAATAAGTGTAAGATGCTATCCCTACCTTAGTCATTAATGAGAACAGTCTTGAAATAATGATATGGATCCACTTTACTGAGAGAAAGATAAAACTTCTTATGAGAGGTGGTGTTTAAACCAAGTTATGTAGGATGAATAAGCACTGCCATGTGGAAAAGATGGTAAAGGAGATTAAAGGCAGAGAGAAAAACATGTAAATGCGTGAATGTCTTGTTCCAGGAATGGAGAGAAATATAGTCTAAATGAGAATTGAAGGGGCGCCTGGGTGGCTCAGTGGGTTAAAGCCTCTGCCTTCGGCTCAGGTCATGATCTCAGGGTCCTGGGATCGAGCCCGGCATCGGGCCTCTCTGCTCAGCGGAGAGCCTGCTTCCCTTCCTCTCTCTGCCTGCCTCTCTGCCTACTTGTGATCTCTCTCTGTCAAATAAATAAATAAAATCTTTAAAAAAAAACAATGAGAATTGAAGTGAACTTTGCTAGAGTGGGTTCAGGTAAGATTATGAAAAGTTCTGGGTCAGGAGATAAGAGAAGTGAAAATTAGAGATTTAATTTGGCAATTACCAGTATCTAAGTGATTGTCAGGTATAAAGAAAAAAATGAGATTTTTGATGAATGTGTATAGAATGAAAAGAGGAGTGGCCTGAGAATTGAACCCAGAGAAAACTCAATATTTAAGGGGTAGATAGAGCAGTAATAGTCAGGAATTGTCAGAGGTATTGCAAGAGAACCGGGATAATGTGATATCATGGAAACCTTGGGTGTAGAGAATTTTGAGGAGGAGGAAATGATGAATGTCAAAGGTCTCAAGATGTCATGTATAATGAGGACTAACAATAGTGTCTTAGTCCATTTGTGTTGCTATAACAAACTGCCATCAACTGAGTAGTTTAAACAACAAACATGTATTTCTCACAGTTCTGGAGGCTGTGAAGTCCAGGATCAAGGCCCAGGCTGATTTCAGGGTCTTGTGAGGGCTGGCTTCCCAGCTCAGTGATAGCATTCTTCCTATCATATCCTCACATGGTGGAGGGCGCAAGGGAAGTCTCTGGGGCCCATTTTATAAGTGTACTAATCTTATTCATGAAGGCAGAGCCCTTGTGACCTAGTCACCTCCAGATACTCTCACTTTGGCTCTACCTCCAAATCCTAGGACACTGGAGGTTAGATCTCAACATAATGAATTTTGCGGGGACACAGTCTATGGCAAATAGGCTCATGGACTTGAAAATAAGGATAGTGACTTTTTTTTTTTTTTTTTTTTTTGACAGAGATCGCAAGTAGGCAGAAAGGCAGGCAGAGAGAGAGAGGAGGAAACAGGCTCCCCACTGAGCAGAGAGCCTGATGTGGGGCTCGATCCCAGGACCTTGAGATCATGACCCGAGCCGAAGGCAGAGGCTTTAACCCACTGAGCCACCCAGGCGCCCCAGGATAGTGACTTTAGAACATTATAGTAGAGTTGTGGGGGCCACAGCCAGTTTGATAAATAGCATCCTAAGTCATAGGTTGTATAAGCCTCACAGAATCTAATTTATTTTCTTTTTAGAAGCTCATGATGATCTGCCTCCCATGGCTTGTGGGAAGTGGAAAGAGGAGTCAGAGGTGATGTCAAAACTCTAAACATGAAAGTCTGGGATACTTGCGATACCACGACTTAAATAGGTTGAAAATATTTTTCTCTTGACATTTCTTATTTGTCTTTGTGGGCTTGGAAGATGATGGGGTTTTACTTTATAGCCATCCAAATGGAGACTTCAGAAAAGGGGACAGGTAGGGGCTGGACACAAAGACTTGAGAGTCATTATGATAGAGCTATGACACCCTGAATGCCCTCAGAAAGTTGGTGTAGAGTAGAAGAACAGAGGACCATGGACTGAGTTTTGGGTAATCTATTGCAAGGAAGATTGAAAGTAAAAGGAGCCATAGAAGAAGGATTGGAAAGTTTGGGAAAGACATTTAGAGGGTGATAGAACCTCTGATTTTTGGTTGGTCATGTGGCCATGCAGAAGAGGGACAGATTTCAAGTTTTGTTTCTCTTTGTTCCCCCACCCTTTTTTTTTTTTTTCCTCCTCTCATTTTCACGTTTCTAAGAAATATAAATGTGAATAAGTTCTGGCCAGTTTGATATAAGTGGACATGAGCTCAGTATCCCAAAAATAGTCTTAAAGGGTCTACCTTCCTAGTTTTTCTCTTTCCTGAGACTGGCCTGCTGATATAAAGACTGGAGCTCCAGTAGGCATCTTGGCCATGTAGAGGAGGGCCCACACCCTAGAAAGAACCTGGGTCCTAATGATAGTGGGATTGTCATAACTGCCTTCTGAATTTTTTTTTTTTTAAGATTTTATTTATTTATTTATCAGAGAGAGAGAGAGAGTGAGCAAGCACAGGCAGACAGAGTGGCAGGCAGAGGCAGAGGGAGAAGCAGGCTCCCCGCCAAGCAAGTAGCCCAATGTGGGACTTGATCCCAGGATGCTGGGATCATGATCTGAGCCGAAGGCAGCTGCTTAACCAACTGAGCCACCCAGGCGTCCCTGAATTTCTTTAAAAGATTTTATTCATTTATTAGAGATAGAGAGTACAGATAGAGGGAGAGGGAGAAATAGGCTTCCTACTGAGCAAGGAGCCCTAGGTGGAGCTACATTCCAGATCCTGGGATCATGACCTGAGCTGAAGGTAGATGCTTAACCGACTGAGCCACCCAGGCGTCCCAAGGGTTTTTTGTTTTGTTTTGTTTTTACATGAAAGATTGTAACTTTATATGGTTAAACTACTATAAATTAGAGTTTTCTGTGTTGGAAATCCAGAGTCATAGAAAGTGAGTCATAGAAAGTGAAGGAACATTTCTCAGTGTCAGGTATAGCAGAGAGATCACTGATATGTGGAATTAATCAAGATCTTTGCATTTCATAAAATCAGTGACAGAGAGAGCACAAGCAGGGGAAGAGGCAGAGGGAGAGGGAGAAGCAGACTCCCTGCTGAGCTGGGAGCCTGATATGGGGCTTGATCCCAGGACCTTGAGATTATGACCTCAGCGAAACCCAGGCAACCCTAGATTTTTTTTTTTCTTACTATGTTTCATTATTTACTGAAAAAAAAAGAATGAAAAAGTAATTTTGCCTATGTAAATATTTCATACAACTACTGCCTAAGTTTAGATGAATTTCAGACAGGCTAGATTTTTTAAAAAAAGTATGGTTTTGCAGACAATTGATTATTTTGGAATTAGGAACAAAAAGATTAAGAAAATAAAAACTTGTATTTTAAGGGAGCCTTGACACTTATAGGAAATATCAGAGAAGTAATCTTCACTTTTTAAAATGTTTTAACAAGGGGCGCCTGGGTGGCTCAGTCCTGAAGCATCTTCCTTCAGCTCAGGTCATGATCCTAGGGTCCTGGGATCGAGTGGAATCTTTAAAAAAATAAATAAATGTTTTAACAACATTTAACTGTAATAGCTACAGTTTATTAATTTATTTATTTAAAATTTTATTTATTTATTTGACAGACAGGTATCACAAGTAGGCAAAGAGGCCTACAGAGAGAGAGGAGGAAGCAGGCTCCATGCCGAGCAAAGCCCTGATGCGGGGCTCAATCCCAGAACCCTGGGATCATGACTTGAGCCGAAGGAAGAGGCTTTAACCCACTGAGCCACCCAGGCACCCCTATAATAGCTACAGTTTAGATCTCCAGCATTATGAGTTTCCCAAGGCTGCCATAACACATCTTGCAAATTTGGTGGCTTAAAACAACACTTACTCTTTCACAGTTCTGGAGACTAAGTCTGAAATCAAGGTGCTGGGAAGACAGTCCTCCCTCTGAGGACTCTAGGGAAGGATCCTTCCTTGTGTCTTCCAGTTTCTGGTGACTCTAGACTTTCTGGATTTATGACAGCATCACTCTGCTCTCTGCCTCATCCTAGATGGCCTTCTTTCTTGTGTCTTTCCTTTCTCTTACTAAGACAGTAATCAGTGGCACCTGGGTGGCTCAGTTGGCTTAATGTCCAATTCTTAGTTTCAGCTCAGGTCATGATCTCAGGGTCATGGGATAGAGCCTCTTGCTGGGCTCTACACTCAGTGTGGAGTCTGCTTGAGATTCCCTCTCCCTTTGCCCGCCTCCCTGCTTGTGTGTGAGCTTGCTCTCTCTCAAATAAATAAATAAAATATTAAAAAAGACAATAATCATTGAATTTAGGGTGCACCCTAAATTCAGCTTGATTTCATCTTGAGATCCTTAAATAATTACATCAACAGAGACCCTATTTCCAAATAAGGTAAAATTCTGGGGTTTGGGTACAATTTTGGGGGAACACTATTCAGCCTTCTGTATACATGATGGTTCATGAAGTTTTTATAATGCTTGGTTTTGTAAGTATTGGGAAATGTGTCTGGATAGATTAGTGCTAAATGTAAGACAATTAAAAAGTAATTTTGTAATATATTATGCTTTAAAAAAAAAGACTATTTATTTATTTGAGAGAGACAGCACAAGAGCAGGGTGAGGGGCAGGGGGAGAAGAAGGCTCCTTGCTGAGCAGGGAGCCCAATATGGGGCTCGATCCCAGGACCCTGGGATGCTTAGCCAATTGAGTCACCCAGGTGTCCCAATATATTATGCCTTTAGAAGCCAAATATAGTAAAAAAAAAATTCTCACATTACAAATTAAAACAATATTCGGGGGAATAATATGCTATAGAAAGATCAGAATTCTTTGGAATAGGCATATATATGAATGAATATATATTATATATATATATATATATATATGTAGCACATAGTTTTTTTTTTTTAATTTTTTAAAAATTTATTTATTTGACAGACAGAGACCACAAGCAGGAAGAGAAGCAGGCAGAGAGAAGAGGAAGCAGGCTCCCCGCTGAACAGAGAGCCTCATGTGGGGCTCGATCCCAGGACCCTGGGATCATGACCCGAGCCGAAGGCAGAGGCTTTAACCCACTGAGCCACCTAGGCGCCCCTAGCACATAGTTTTTAAAAAGGTTTAGATCAAAGTATGTCCTTTTTTTTTTCCCCCCAATGTATGTTCTTTATTCTAAATTTTACTTGTGCGGGGTTGCCTGGCTAGTTTAGTCAGTAGATTATGGGACCCTTGATCTCAGGGTTAGTTTAATCCCCATGTTGGGCATGGAGCCTGCTTTAAAGTAAATTAAATTTTACTGCTTATTCTCTCCATGTTATTGTCTTGGTAAAGTCAATCAGTATTTTCTTTAGATGTGTCACATAGCTTACTTTTGTTACTTTAGGCATTTCCTTTATAGGCAGGCTATCAGATTGGATCTTCAGTTCATTTGAAAAAATATTGAGCATTTTCACATACATTATCTCATGGACTCTTCACAGTAACACGGTGAGTTACCCTGGGTTCCATCAAATTTAAATAATTTGCTCACTTTCATACTGATTCTAAATTGAGTTAAATGGGATTAAGTGGGACTTGAAATTGATTTTCTGACTTTAAATAACAATTTTTCTTTGTAGATATATTGTAGGCACTGGAGAGTGAAGAAGATTGAGGGAAAGGAATAGGCAGGGATTATCAGGTTAGGAACAGTAGTAGTGGCAAATGCAACTGAAGTGATAAACTATGAGTAGATTTTCAATTTGGTTGAAATAGTGAGACTGGAAGAGGAGAACTGAAAAGTAATAACATTGGGACCTGAACAGAACTAATAAGTTAATTATATTAGAGCAGCTAAGACTTTTTTTTTCCTCAGCTGTTTTCATAGACCAATCACTTTTCATTGGATTTTTTTCTTGTCCTTCTGCATTTTATCTCTGGAGTTGAAATAGTTGATACTTTGGAAAACAAAATTTGAAAACCTGTTACACAGAATGTTTAAAATTATATATTTGGAAGAACTGGTGAAAAGTGCTTGCTTTTATAGGAAGCAGGTTAATTGTCTTTGATTTTAGACTCGTGGTCAGGTTTCCTTTATAATCTGTCCATCTTGTTTTACTCATCTGGACTTTTCCTATTTGGAGACTTGTTTCTGACTGAGAAACAGAGTCAGTTTCTGACTGATCTTTTTCCTTTTGGCTCTTGAATTCTTTTGTCCAGATGATTAGAAACTCTCCTCATCTATTTTTCTACTCAGGTTTTAACTCATACTGTCATGGTTCTAATACATCAGCACTTTCATGCTTTTACTCACTTCTCTGTTGCTAAATTGTTTTATATTTGATTTACTGAAGTAATGCATACTTATTATAAACATTTTAAACATTATAGAAGGGTGCTGAATCTTGACTGTAGTACCTATCTCTTCAGACTTGTCACAGTTAATTTCATTCTAGGTACTTGTATAGAAATTTTCTAGTTCTAGAGGGAATTATGCTGAGCGAAATAAGTCAATCAGAGAACGACAATTATCATATGACCTCCCTGATACAAGGAATTTGAGAAACAGTGGGGGGCCTGGGGGGTAGGGAAGGAAAAAGTGAAACAAGATGGGATTGGGAGGACACAAACCATAAGAGACTCTTTTTTTTTTTTTTTTAAAGATTTTCTTTATATTTTATTTGACAGAGAGATCACAAATAGGCAGAGAGGCAGGCAGAGAGAGAGGAGGAAGCAGGCTCCCTGCTGAGCAGAGAGCCCGACTCGGGGCTCGATCCCAAGACCCCAGGATCATGACCTGAGCCGAAGGCAGAGGCTTAACCCACTGAACCACCCAGACGCCCCACCATAAGAGACTCTTAATCTCACAAAACAAACTGAAGGTTGCTGGGGGGGAGAGGGGTATGGGGAGGGTGGTTGGGTTGTGGACATTGGGGAGGGTATGTGATATGGTCAGTGCTGTGAAATGTGTAAGCCTGATGATTCACAGACCTATACCCCTGAGGCTAATAATACATTATATGTTAATAAAAATAGTTAATTTTTATTAGAAATACCATATGAAAAATTTTTCTAGTTCTTTTTTATTTACTATTTTCTTACTGAAGTACAATTAACCAATAGTGTCATATCAGTTTCAGGCATACAGTATAATGATTCAGCAATTTTCTATATCATGGTAAGTGTACTCTTAATCTTCCTGGTCAGCAGTCTGTGTCCCTACCAAGTGGCAACCACCACTTTGTTCTTTTCATTTAGAAGTCTCTTTGTCTCTTTTTTCTTTTTTCATTTGTTTCTCAAATTATATGTATGAGTGAAATCATATTTGTCTTTGTCTGACTGACTTATTTAACTTACTTTACCTTTATACCCCCTAGGTCCATCCATGTTGTTGCAAATGGCAGGATCTCATTCCTTTTTTATGGCTGAGTAATATTCCATTATATATATATATGTGTGTGTGTGTGTGTGTGTGTGTGTGTGTGTGTGTGTATTTCTTGTAATACAATAAACTCCAGTCCTCTAAGGTTGGCAATGGAAGGAAAGCCACCACATGGTTGTTTCTTTAGCGTTCTTGTGGAATATCATTTTTTTCTTAACATTCTGGACCTCTCCACCTAGTCATTTTGGTTTTTTTTTTTAATTTCATTTATTTATTTGACAGAGAGAGAGATCACAAGTAGGCAGAGAAGCAGGCAGCAGGGGTGGGGAAGCAGGCTCCCTGCTGAGCAGAGAGCCCAATGCAGGGCTCGATCCCAGGACCCTGAGATCATGACCTGAGCCGAAGGCAGAGGCTTTAACCCACTGAGCCACCCAGGCACCCGCACCTAGTCACTTTTATTTGCTCAGCCAGACACCTCTGAAATGAGAGTTTCCTAAAGGCTGAAAACAAAACAAGAATAATGAAGTAGGAGAGTAACTTTGAAGTCGGTCTTCTGGTCTGCAAGGTATAGTTTAATTCTGTTTGGTCTGTGGTCTCCAAAAGAGATACTGTCCTACCTGGTTTCTGGCCTGCCATCAGATGATAGGGGTTGTTTTTTCTTTTAATATGTTTCCTTAAGTCTAGGCCTTAGATGGGGGTCAAACAGTCCATTCCTGTCAGATCTGTTTAAGGTACACTTTCCTGGTTCTAGTTTCCTGTCCAAGGATCTATCTCTCCTGGATGATTATGTCAGGACTGTGTTTCAGGAGACATTTCATTCTTTAACCACAGGTCTTAAAACTATAGCACCAACTGGTCTGCTCTATTAGAATTCAGCATAGGAAAAGAATAATATAGCATATACAGAACTGTGGGAAGAAGTCATCTTTCTATTTGTACCTGTCTTCCACTCATATTCTCAGCATTGACAAAACTTTGATGTTACCTAGAAACATGGTCATAACACTCACCCACAACTCAAAGTGCAGCTAAACAAGCATCACATTTTCTGTTACTTTTAAAAGAAAAATAAGTTCTGTAGAACTATGTGTTCATATTTGTTTTTAATTAATGCTTTGTAATCTTTCCTGTTTGATTTTAATCTGAACAAATAATGATACCATTTTTATCAATCAGTAAGCATGAATGTTTGTTGAAACAGTCTTTAAAAAACAGTAGTCCAAATCCCCAAACATCTAAATCCTGGACTGGTTTAATTTGTACAATTAGACTGAAATAATGTTTTCTAAAAGCTCTCCTATCATTTTTTAAAAAAATATTTTATTTATTTATTTGTCAGAGAGTGAGAGAGAGCGAGAGCAAGCACAGGCAGACGGAGTGGCAGGCAGAGGCAGAGGGAGAAGCAGGCTTCCTGCCAAGCAAGGAGCCTGATGTGGGACTCCATCCCAGGATGCTGGGATCATGACCTGAGCCGAAGGCAGCTGCTTAACCAACTGAGCCACCCAGGCATCCTTATCACTTTTTTTTTAGTAAAACAGTTTTTTTGTACAGTTACCCACCACTGGATTTGACTTAGGCCTGACAGAGAGTGTCTCTGCCTTCCTGATTTTTCAGCCCTTGAGGTTATCATTGTAGATTAACAGAATGGCTCCCAGGAAGGTGACATATTCTTGGAAGTTTACCAGTTAGTCCTTGTTCTGGTCCAGGTCCTCCATCACCTTTGCAGTGTCTGCATTCTGCAGCGTTGGGCCAGTGGTGAGCTCTTTCTGGATCAGCTCCTTTGGCTCCTTCTTGGTCAGGGTGTTCTTGTCCCTTCCCTGCCTGAGTACTTGTGGAAGATGGCCACAAGGAGGTCAATGGCTTGATCCAGGGACAAGCCATGGCTGGGTGCTGGGCTCAACAGGTAGCTAGGAGAGCATTGGGGTAGTGTCCAGGGACCTCCTATCCCTTTCTTTTTATCCTCTTTTGTTTCATCTCTCTCTCAAATAAATAAAATCCCTATTTATTTATTCTTAAAAAGATTTTATTTATTTATTTGACAGAGAGAGACACAGCAAGAGAGGGAACACAAGCAGGGAGAGTGGGAGAGGGAGAAGCAGGCTTTCTGCGGAGCAGGGAGCCCAATATGGGGCTTGATCCCAGGACCCCGGGATAGTAACCTGAGCAGAAAGCATATGCCTAACGACTGAGCCATCCACGTGCCCCTAAATAAAATCTTAAGAAAACAAAAAACAAGAAACCAAAGTTGTAATCATCAACACAGTATAGTACTATCACAAACACAGACACATAGATCAAGGGACGGTACAGAGAACCCAGAAATAGATCCTGAAGCATATGTCAAGAAATCTTCGACAAAGCAGGAAAGAATATCCAATGGAAAAAAGACAGTCTCTTCAACAGTGGTGTTGGGAAAATTGAACAGCCACATGGAGAAGAATGTAAGTGGACTATTTCCTCATATCATACACAAAAATGGACTCAAAATGGATGAAAGACCTAAATGGGAGAGAGGAATCCATCAAAATCCTAGAGAACACAGGCAGCAACCTCTTTGGCCTCAGTTACAGCAACTTCTTGCTAGCCACATCTCCAAAGGCAAGGGGAACAAAGGCAAAAATGAGCTATTGGAACTTCATCAAGATAAAAAGTTTTTGCACAGCAAAGGAAGCAACAAAACCAAAACCAAAACCAAAAGACTAAACCAAAAGACAACCGAAAGGATGGGAGAAGAAATTTGCAAATGACATATTAGATAAAAGGTTAGTATTATCCAAAATATATAAAAAACTTACCAGATTCAACACCCAAAGAACAAATAATCCAATCATTCAGTGACAGAAGACATGAATAGGCACTTCTCCAAAGAAGACATACAGATTGACAACAGACATAGGAGAAAATTGTAGATGCATCAGAATTTTGATGCACCAGTTTTGGTTTTCTTTTTCAACATTCTTTTGACTATTCAGAGCCTTTTCTGGATCCATACAATTTTAGGATTATTTGTTTCAGCTGTGAAAAAAGTTGATGGCATTTTGATAGGGATTGCATTGAATGTGTAGATTGCTATAGGGAGCAGACATTTTTAACAATATTTGTTCTTCTAATCCATGAGCATGGAATGTTTTTCCGTTTCTTTGTCTTCCTCAATTTTTTTCATGAGTGTTCTATAGTTTTCTGAGTACAGATCCTTTGCCTGTTTGGTTAGGTTTATTCCTAGGTATCTTATGGCTTTGGAGAAACGGAACAGATGAAATAGGGGAAGGGAGGGGAAAATAAAATAAAATGAAATCAGAGAGGGAGACAGACTATAAGAGACTCTTAAGTATAGGAAATAAACTGAGGGCTGCTAAAGGGGAAGTGAGGGTGGTGGGGTAACTGAGTGACTGGTATTAAGGAGGGCACTTGATGTAATGAGCACTGGGTGGTATATGCAACTGGTAAATCATTAAACTTTCTGAAACTAGTAATACACCATGTTAATTGATTTTTTAAAAAAAGATTTTATTTATTTATTTGACAGAGATCACAAGTAGGCAGAGAGGCAGGCAGAGAGAGAGGAGGAAGCAGGCTCCTCTTCGAGCAGAGAGCCCTATGCGGGGCTCGATCTCAGGACCCCGGGATCACGACCTGAGCTGAAGGCAGAGGCTTCAACCCACTGAGCCACCCAGGCGCCCTGCATGTTAATTGATTTTAAATAAAATAAAAAAATAATAAAAATTGCAACACAATAATAGTGCAAGTTTTAATTTCTAGACATAGAATTGCTGGATCAAAGGATATGTTTATTTATATGGACGTATGCTAATTTTTTCTCCATTATCCTTTTCTTTGGGAAGCATGTCTTCTCTTTTAGTCCAAGGGAAAATGCTAGTCCTAGTTACTCCCACACCCTATTTTTTTTTTTTAAAGATTTTATTTATTTATTTGACAGAGATCACAAGTAGGCAGAGAGGAGGAAGGCAGCAGGCTCCCTGCTGAGCAGAGAGCCTGACGTGGGGCTCGATCCCAGGACCCTGAGATCATGACCTGAGCTGAAAGCAGAGGCTTTAACACACTGAGCCACCCATGCGCCCCTCCCACCCCCTATTTTAAACTGGGCTAATAAGAGCCATCTCTGGATCTTTTCTTTTGGAAGGAACAAGACATTTTCTTTCTACAAGGGTGACTAAGGTAGGAGACTGTGACTTAGTTGGGGCTACCGGTGTGTATTTTCCCTACTGTGTTTAGAGAGTCTGGCTGAATATTGAATAGAGTCAAAGATAGCCAAAACATGAGAGCGAGAGAGACAGAGCTTGGAAGTATCACTCAAACTTCTGGTTCCAGCCATTCTTGAAAGCCAAAAGAATATTAAAAAAAAAAATAGTTTTGAGGTGTATTGCTCAATTCTCTTCCAGAAAGACTGTGTTAATTCATACTCCCATTTTCTTCAGAGGGATTGATTTATTTATTTTAAAATTTTTTTTAAGGTTTTATTTATTTGACACACAGAGTTCACAAGTAGGCAGAGGGGCATGCAGAGAAGAGGGGGGGAAGCAGGCTCCCTGCTGAGCAAAGAGCCCAATTCGGGGCTTGATCCCAGGACCCTGAGATTATGCCCTGAGCCGAAGGCATAGGCCCAACTCACTGAGCCACCCAGGTGCCCCAATTCAGAGGGATTTTAATTAGAAAATAAATCACTTAATAAGATTTATGGCTTAAGCAGCAACAAAGTGTAAACTGAAGAGCTTCATGTGGGTGAAAATGCTTAGGAACTGGAGCGGGGATATCAAATATTATACCTAACTCAAATTATGTCTCTGAAAGTTGGAGATTGCTACTTGTCTTTGGCTTTTATATGTCCTAAACATTTTTAAAACCAGTAATTTGAGTTCTGAAAATTAAAAGCTCTTCCCTTTTGTATTTGTCCGATTTATCTAGACTGAGAGTTCTTTGAGGGCATGGTCCAAATAAATGCCAATATTCTTTGAATAGACAAATCTTTGAAACTGGAGAAAAAATCCTTTCAGCAGAGATACTTATATTGTTTTGTTTTTTCTTTTTAAAGATTTTTTTTAAAAAGGTGTACTTTTTGTTTTCCAAAAGATTTTATTTATTTGATAGAAGACACAGCAAGAGAGGGAACACAAGCCGGGGAAGTGGGAGAGGGAGAAGCAGGCCTTCCACTGAGCAGGGAGCCTGATGCAGGGCTCCATCCCAGGACCTTGAGATCATGACCTGAGCAGAAGTCAGAGGCTTAACCCACTGAGCCACCTAGGCGCCCCAGATACTTGTATTGTTTTAGCAGACTGCTTTACCTAATCAGAGGTGAATAATTATTTAGTTGGCATTGTCAAGTAGACAGATTTATAGAACTTTCTTTTTAGTGATTTCCCTAATAGACTGAGTTAGGAGCAAGAATTTTTTTTTTTCAAAGATTTTATTTATTTATTTGACAGAGAGAGATCACAAGTAGGCAGAGAGGCAGGCAGAGAGAGAGAGGGAAGCAGGCTCCCTGCTGAGCAGAGATCCCAATTCAGGACTCCATCCCAGGACCCTGAGATCATGACCCGAGCCGAAAGCAGCGGCTTAATCCACTGAGCCACCCAGGTGCCCCAGGAGAAAGAATTTGTATCTTCCCATTTTCCATTAATGAGACCAGTATATTACTTCTTTTCCCTTGATCCATTGTTTGTAGCTCTTTGTATATTTTATTAATTTACAAGGTCAGCACTATGATTTGAAAAAAACAATGTGTTTGGGAACTTGACACCTCAATTTATCTTCTCCTTTAAGCCAAAATGCTATCAATTCACTTTATTTAAAATATAGGCTTAAAAACTTGAAATTGAAGATTTTTGTTTATTTTTTTTTAATTTTTAAAATTTTTATTTATTTGATAGAGATCACAAGTAGGCAGAGAGGCAAGCAGAGAGAGAGGAGGAAACTGGCTCCCGATGCGGGCCTCGATCCCAGGACCCTGAGATCATGACCTGAGCCGAAGGCAGAGGCTTTAACCCACTGAGCCACCCAGGCGCCCCTGAAGATTTTTGTTTAAAGAAAATAGTTTTTTTTTAGGAAATAACTAGTTTTGGGATGCCTGGGTGGCTCAGTGGGTTGGCCTTTGCCTTCGGCTCAGGTTATGATCTCAGGGGAACCTGCTTCCCCTACTCTCTCTCTGCCTCTCTGCCTATTTGTGATCTCTGTCAAGTAAATAAATAAAATCTTAAAAAAAAGAAAATAACTAGTTTTGAGGCAAGTTTTTTTTTTTTAGATTTTCTTTTAAATATTTTATTTATTTATTCATCAGACAGAGATCACAAGTAGGCAGAGAGGCAGGGAGAGAGAGAGGAGGAAGCAGGCTCTCTGTTGAGCAGAGAGCCCGATGTAGGGCTCGATCCGAGGACCCTGGGATCATGACCTGAGAGGAAGGTGGAGGCTTTAACCCACTGAGCCACCCAGGTGCCCTGAGGCAAGTTTTTATGTGAAAAAAACTGTTTATACTTAGCGACATCTGCTTGTAGGTAAAAATTGTTTTTTCCAGCTTAAGCTAAGTCTAGCTACATCTAGAGAAAGAAATCAAGTGTCAGAGCAAGCTTGGAAAATAATAGTATGAAAATTAATTTGCAATGGAAAGTAGCAGTTGGGACTGGAGTGAATTTTACAAATGCTTTATATAATTGTCCCACGCCGTTTTATGGAATTTGCAAAGAATGCCTCTTGTTTTTCTTTTGAGACAGATGTTTTACCAAATAATTTTAACCTGCGTAAATCAGGATCCACACAGGAATAGATTAACAAAACTCATTTTTTTTAAGGGTTTATTTATTTATTTGACAGAGATCACAGGTAGGCAGAGAGGCAGGTGGGCAGAGGGGGGAGAAGCAGGCTCCCCACTGAGCAGACTCCACTCTCTGCTCAATCCCAGGACTCTGGGATCATGACCTGAGCTGAAGGCAGAGGCTTTAACCCACTGAGCCACCCAGGTGCACCTCATTTTTTTTTTTTTTAAGATTTTATTTATTTATTTGAGGGAGAGAGTGAGAGAGAGCATGAGAGAGGAGAAGGTCAGAGGGAGAAGCAGACTCCCCATGGAGCTGGGAGCCCCATGTGGGACTTGATCCCCGGACTCTGGGATCATGACTTGAGCTGAAGGCAGTTGCTTACCCAACTGAGCCACCCAGGCACCCCAAAACTCATTTTTTTTTTTTAAAGGAGGAACGAATTGAGAGGGAACAACAATAAAGATTGATTTAGATTGTTGAAAAACTGAAGGCTTTTAAAAACGCAAGTGAACTATATTACTCTTCTATGTCCCCCAAATTTTCTTTCACTGCTATTATTCCAATTGTGTGTTTGAGAATATGGTTGTAGAAGCATGAAGGATATTTGAAAACACTATAGCATTTGATAAAGTTACCACAATATGTTTCAGGAGATTATATGATAATATTCTCTGGCCTTTTAAAATTGAAGGATGGGATAGATAGTTTCCATTAATATGGCTGTCATTTATCATTAATTTCTCTTTATCATTATCATGATTTCTTTATCTTTATCATTTATTTCTTTATCATTAATTTCTCTCAACAAATACATAAGATAGATGAAGTTACTAAGACTTAAGTAATTTGCTCAGGGTTATATAGCTGGGACTGGTGGCATCAGGTTCTGAATCCCGTTTTTTTGTTTGTTTTTTTTTATTTTATTTATTTATTTTTTAAAGATTTTATTTATTTATTTGATAGACAGAGATCACAAGCAGGCAGAGAGGCAGGCAGAGAGAGAGGAGGAAGCAGGCCCCATGCAGTGCAAAGAGCCCGATGCGGGGCTCGATCCCAGGACACCGGGATCATGACCTGAGCCGAAGGCAGAGGCTTTAACCCACTGAGCCACCCAGGCGCCCCTGTTTGTTTTTTTTAAAGTCCACGGCTCATGTTCTTACACTGTGTGCAGTCCCCTTTTGAAATTGGGGAATTCTCAGGCAAATATACTGTTTAGTTATTTATTTGAGAAGTGTTTATTGGCTCTATGGGCCAGGCATCATGGTACAGCAAAAAACAAGCCAGTTACTGAAAGTTCTCTCTTTTTTTTTTTTAAGATTTTATTTATTTATTTGTTAGAGAGCGAGCGAGCACAGGCAGACAGAGAGGCAGGCAGAGGCAGAGGGAGAAGCAGGCTCCCTGCCGAGCAAGGAGCCCGATGTGGGACTCGATCCCAGGATGCTGGGATCATGACCTGAGCCGAAGGCAGCTGTTTAACCAACTGAGCCACCCAGGCGTCCCTGAAAGTTCTCTTTTATAGGTTCTTCCTTTTCTTCCTTCCTTCCTCTCTTTCTTTCTTTCCTTCTTTCCTTCCTTCCTTCTTTCCTTCTTTCTCTCTCTCTTTCTTTCTTTCTTTTCTTCAAGAATTTTGAGAAAGAGCACACAGGGAGGGGGAAAGGGAGAAGCACACCCTCCACTGAGCAGGTAGCCCAATGCAAGACTTGATCCAGGACTCTGGGATCATGACCTGAGCCAAAGACAGACACGTAACCCACTGAGCCACTCAGGCGCCCTCTTACAGGTTCTATTAATAGGAGTAGAGCATTTAGAAAAAAATCAGACCCTTCTCCTTCAGAGAAAGATTAGCAGACTTTCATAAGTGAAGTGTCAAATGGCTTCCTGTAAGCCAGTCAGTCAAGTGTCTATTGAGTGATTGGTCGGGTTGGGGGTAGTTGTCGGCCTTGTTCTTGAGGAATTTGTAATTTTGTTACGCTTGATCAGTCTTACTAGCAGAGAAATGGAAAAATCACTTAAAAGGCTCACATCTGTGGCACCTGGGTGGCTTAGTTGGTTAGGCATCTGTTTTTGGCTCCGCTTATGATCCAAAGGTCTTGGGATCTACTGAGCCCCACATTGGGTTCCCTGCTCATCCGGGGAGTGTGTTTCTCCCCCTGCTCCTCCCCCTGCACCTTCTCTCACTCTCTCTCTCAAATAAATAAATAAAATCTTTAAAAAAAGGTTCACATCCTTATCAGTATGAAACCTACTAAATTTGTAATCATTAGGCTTTTTGGACAGCCTTCAGACATCAAGAGGACACTAGCAAGGGTATGTAGGTGGGGACTAGGAGGTGGAACTGCCTATAGAAAAAAAGCATCTACCTAAGTCTTAGAGGAGTTGGAAATTCAGCATTGTTGAGTAAATATCCTTTGCTCTTCCAAACCTTTTCACCTTGGTCATTCACTCAAAACAGAAACTTGCCACATTTTTCCTTCATTTTCACTTAAAAGTGTTTTATTTTTCTTAAGTTTTTCTCACATTCCTCTTTTTCTTTCTTTCTTTTTTTTTTTTTAAAGATTTTATTTATTTATTTGTCAGAGAGAGAGGGAGAGAGAGCGAATGAACACAGGCAGACAGAGTGGCAGGCAGAGGGAGAAGCAGGCTCCCTGCGGAGCAAGGAGCCTGATGTGGGACTCGATCCCAGGACGCTGGGATCATGACCTGAGCCGAAGGCAGCTGCTCAACCAACTGAGCCACCCAGGCGTCCCCCTCTTTTTCTTTCTTTTCCTACAGTCACTGCCACAGTTCAGGTTCTTTTCCATTACTATAAAAAGCACTCTGTTTTGATAGCGGTTTGACTGCCTTTAGTAGAGATCTAACATAAATGTCTTCAACAATATAGAAATTTGGGACTCCTGGGTGGCTCAGTCATTAAGCGTCTGTCTTCGGCTCAGGTCATGATCCCAGGGTCCTGGGATCCCAATTCATTGGTCCTGGGTCCCAAATTCATACCTAGGATGCCTTACGGTATTTGAAGTGCCATTGGCAGAGGAAATCTGAAATCTACTTTACCTGTATCCTGCAGTCATGGTGTCCTTCATGACAGGGCTCTACCAATGTTTGGCATCTCCTGGTCCTCTAAGGCCTCAGTGCTCTGTCCTTGACTGAGACATCTCTAGTTACCATTATCCCAGGCTTACAGCAGATACATTGATTTGTACACAGTCACACTTCAGTAGGTGGTTAAGAAATTCAAACTCAGGTTGTCTGACTCAAGAATTTATGCTCAGGTGTGACCAACTAGTTATATTACCTTATGCATATCCTCACTGAAAAAGTACAAAACAGAAGAGGACACAATTTGAGAAATTAGAGATAAAATAATAATAACAGTAATAGTAATGTAGTCTCTGCTTCCTAAGATTGTTGAAGATTAAATGAACTCATAAATAGGGTCTTCTGCCTAGCAGAAAAAGTTAAAGTGGCATTTGTTATTTTTACATTGATGTGTTTTACCTAGATGCATAAAATATTTAGGCATATTTCACAAAATTTCAGCTGGATGTGGTTTTTATTGAGTTTCTTGGATCTTTTCATATTAATTGTCCAGAGATACGGATAGTTTAACTTATTTAAAAAACAGATACTTGGGGCGCCTGGGTGGCTCAGTCGTTAAGCCTCTGCCTTGGGCTCAGGTCATGATCCCAGGGTCCTGTGAAGGAGCCCTGCATTGGCTCCCTGCTCAGCCAGAAGCCTGCTTCTCCCTCTCCCTCTCCCCTTCTCCCTCCCCCTGCTTGTTTTCCCTCTCTTGCTGTGTCTTTCTCTGTCAAATAAATAAAATAAAATCTTTAAAAAAAAAGATGCTTTTTGTGCTGATTATTTTGCTGACTTTTGTACTTGACTATAATGCTCTTCTAGAAAGGAACTGTATCCTACTCATTTTTCTTTTCCTTCCTTCCTTCCTTTCTTTCTTTTTTAAAATTCCTGGTCCCTAGTAAAATACCTGGCACATAAAAGACCCCTTATTAAATATTTGTGGAGTGAATTTTGAATAAACAATTTACTTACGTCAGATGGTAGCCAGGATGCCATCCTTTTCCTGCTCCCCCCCACCCCCACCTTAACAGGCACTTTCCCTAAAATGAGAACTTCTAGTATAAAGATCAGATCTTTAACCACTAAATCATTTATTCTCTGGGCGCCTGGATGGCTCAGTGGGTCAAGCCACTGCCTTTAGCTCAGGTCATGGTCTCGGGGTTCTGGGATGGAGTCCCATATCAGGCTCTCTGCCCAGTGGGGAGCCTGCTTCCCTGTCTCTCTGCCTACCTCTCTGCCTACTTGTGATCCCTCTCTCTGTCAAATAAATAAATAAAATCTTTAAAAGAAAATTTAAAAAATCAGTTATTCTCAGTTTTTTCCTGATAAGGTAAGTTTAATTTTCCTGAAGTACTTTGATTATTAGGGTTAGAGATGAGGGAGACTGAGTCACTATATAAATTATTGATGGGAGTGGGGTGGGGGAAGATCATGGCTGCTGGCCATTCCTTTCTTATTATAAGTACTCTGGAGCCATGAAGAGGGGAGTATGGCTGTAGAACCATCTTTGAATTTAACTATGTTAAGGGTTAAAATCCAACTCCAAGCTGTCTGCTATTTCCAAATGTCCCACAGTAGGCTTTACCTAAGATGGAAGCACAGTCATATAAACATCTTGAATTATCTTATAGTGTTATTTTTTAATATTAACTTCATAAATCATGAATTTTTGGGTAGTTATCAGGTTGTTGTTTAAGACTTATTTGGGTAACTTTTCTCACATAGTGGTTGAGTTATATTATTTTTTAATGTTAAATACTTCCTTGGTTTTTAGGGATAACAGACTGTTCAAGTATTCCCTTACTTTTCCCATGAGGATTTTTGAATATGTTGAATGTCTTCCAGAGATTTTAGTTTCAGCCAGGATAAATTTTCCATTTGATATGTCATGTTCTTTTTAATGTGGTCAATGTAGCTTAACAAAATGAAAGCTAAAAATGATATATCAATAGGTGCAAAAAAAAAAGCGTTTGACAAAACTCAACATCCATTTATGATAAAAACTCTCAACAAAGTGGGTATAGAGAAATTGTACTTCAGTATACTAAAGGCCATATATGACAAACCCAGAGCTAACATCATGCTCAATGGTGAAAGCTTGGGGCGTCTGTCTGGCTCAGTTGGTAGAGCATGTGACTCTTGATCTTGGGGTTGGGAGTTAAAGCCCCATGTTGGGAGTAGAGCTTATATTAGAAAACAAAACAAAGCTGAAAGCTTTTCCTGTAAGATCAGGAACAAGACAAGGATGCCACTTTTATTCAGCATAGTATTGGAAGGCCTAGCCATAGCAATAAGGCAAGCAAAAGAAATAAAAGGCATTGAAATTAGAAAGTAAGGGGTAAAACTTTCAATATTTGTAGATGACATGATACTATTCATAGAAAATCCTAAAGTCTCTGTTAGAAATCTGTTAGAACTAATAAATGAATTTAGTAAAGTTGCAGGATACAAAGTCAATATACAGAAGTTTATTGCATTTCTATACACTAATGAACTATCAGAAAGAAAAAAAATAAGAAAGCAGTCCCATTTACAGTTGCATCAAAAAGAATAAAATACCTAGGAATAAATTTAACCAAGGTGGTAAAACACCTGTACACTAAAACTGTAATACATTCATGAAAGAAAATGAAGAAGACACAAATAAATGGAAATGTATTTTGTCCTCAGAGTTAATACTGTTAAAACTGTCCATACTACCTAAAACCATCTATAGATTCAACACAATTTTTAAAAAAGATTTTATTTATTAGACAGAGCGAGAGAGCATGAGCACATAAGCAGGGGGAGCAGCAGGCAGAGGGAGAGGGAGAAGCAGGCCCCCCTCAGAGTGGGGAGGACTGATCCAAGGGCTTGATCCCAGGACCCCAGGATCATGACCTGAGTCGAAGGTAGAGACTTAACTGACTGAGCACTTTTTATCAATATTTCAGTAGCATTTTCCACAGAACTGGAACAAATAATTCTAAAATTTGTACAGAACCATAAAAGATGCCAAATAGCCAACACAGTCTTGAGAATGAACAAAACCAGAGGTATCACATTCCTTGATTTCAAACTCTGCTACAAAGCTATAGTAATCGAACAGTATGGTATTGGCATTGTAAATAGACACACAGATCATTGGAACAAAACTGAGAGCCCAGAAATGAAACTCACACATATATGGACAATTGATTTATGACAAGGGAACCAAGAACACACACTCCCTCTGCCTGTGTTCCCTCTCTTGCGGTATCTCTCTCTGCCAAATAAATAAATAAAATCTTAAAAAAAAAAAAGGAAAGAAAAAAGAAATAAGTACTGGAGAGGATATGGAAAAAAGGGAAGCCTTGTGCACTGTTGGTGGGAAACAGTATGGAAATTCCTCAGAAAATTAAAAACAGTCTACCATATGATTCACCTATTACACTTCTGGCTATTTAAGGAATTGAAAACACTAATTCAGAAAGATAAATGTACCCCTGTGTTCATTGGAGCGTTATCTACAATAGCCAAGATGTGGAAACAACCTAAGTGTCTATCAGTGGATGGATGAATGGGTAAAGAAAATGTGGTGTACATAGAATGGAATATTATTCAGCCATAAAAAAAGAAATCTTGCCATTGTGACAATATGGATGGATCTAAGTGAAATAAATTAGATAGAGAAAGACAAACATAGTATGATTTCATTAATATGCAGAATCTTAGAAAACAGAATGGACAAACAAAGCAATACAGAAACTCCCAGATAGAACAGACTGTAAGATGGTTACTAGAGGGGAAGGGAGTTGGGAGTTGGGAGGTGAGCCAAGTAGATGAAGAGGTCAGTTATATGGTGGTGGTTGGTAATTAGATTTTTGGTGGTGATCACTTTGTAGTATATATAGATGTAAAAGTGTAGTAAAGTTAGGGTGCCTGGATGGCTTACTTGGTTAGGCATCCTCTTGATTTTGGCTGGGATTGTAAACTCAGGTATTGAGATTGAGCTCTGTGTTGGGTGTGGAGCTTGCTTGGGATTCCTACTCTCTCTCTCTGCTTCTACCTCACCCTGCCCCTCCCTCTCTCTGCCTGCCTGCCTGCCTTCCTTCCTTCCTTCCTACTTTCCTTCCTTCCTTCCTCAGAGAGAAAGAGCACAAGCAAGGGGAGTGGCAGGCAGAGGGAGAAGCAGGCATCCATCTGAGCAAGGAGCCTGATGTGGGACTTGATCCCAGGACTCCAGGATCATGGCTCAAGCTGAAGGCGGATGCTTAACCCCAACTGAGCCACCTAGGCATCCCTCCCCTCCTTCTCTTAAAAAAAAAAAAAAATTGTGTGTGTGTTATTTTGTACACCTGAAACTTATATAATGTTATATCCTAGTGTTACTTCAATTGAACAAAAACATTTATGAGAAAGAACATGCAGTGTTCTTTGGCCTAACTAATTTCTAGAGATAAGCTAATTTTTAAATTGCATATTTTAGAAAATCTGAATTCTGCAGAAATTAAATGAGTGAATAAAATGAACATTATTTGTTATTTATATAGAGCATGTAACCTGGTAAACACACAGAGGCAGAGATATGTATGTTAAACTTTGCACACATGCCTGCATGTGTGTATATGTACGCTATTAAAGTATGAATCTGTGACATATGTATAAATGAAGTTCATAGTTTACTCCATTAGAAGTTATTGCATTTCTCTTAATAATAGTAACTGACATTTTAGTAGGTTAAATTAATCACAGTTACCATTAATGTTTTAAGAGTGTAAGAATCAATGGATAAAGAAGACGTGATACACACACACACACACACACACACACACATGCTCATATACAATGGAATATTATGCAGCCATCAAAAAATGAAATCTTGCCATTTGCAATGATGTGGATAGAACTAGAGGGCATTATGCTAAGCAAAATAAGTCAATCAGAGAAATACAATTATCATATGATCTCATAAATATTAGAGATTTGAGGAATAAGACAGAGGCTTACAGCGGAAGGGAGGGAAAAATGAAACAAGATGAAACCAGAGGGAGACAAACCATCAGAGACTCTTAATCTCAGGAAACAAACTGAGGGTTGCTGGAGTGGAAGGGGGTGGGAGGGATGGGGTGGCTGGGTGATGGACAGTAGGGAGGGTATGTGCTATGGTGAGTGCTATGAATTGTGTAAGACTGATGAATCACAGACCTGTACCCCTGAAACAAATAATACATTTTTATGTATTTATTTATTTGACAGAGATCACAAGTAGGCAGAGAGGCAGGGAGAGAGGGTGGGAGGAAGCAGGCTCCCTCCTGAGCAGAGAGCCTGATGTGGGGCTTGATCCCAGGATCCTGAGATCATGACCTGAGCTAAAGGCAGAGGCTTAACCCACTGAACCACCCAGGTGCTCCTGAAACAAATAATACATTTATATGTTAATAAGAAAAAAGTATAAAAGTTATTCTTTTATTCATTCATGCAGGACAGTGAGGGTAGCCTCTCTAAATAGAAATAAATAATAGTTTCAGAGTTATGTGATGATAGGTCAGATAAATTAAAAAAAAAACTTGTTTGAGTATTTATTTGCTATATCTGATACTTCTAGCTTCATGTCTTTTGGGGATAAAAATGTGGAGGGGTTGGGGCACCTGGGTGGCTCAGTGGGTTAAAGCCTCTGCCTTCAGCTCAGGTCATGATCCCAGGGTCCTGGGATCGAGCCCCGCATCGGGCTCTCTGCTCAGCAGAGAGCCTGCTTCCCTTCCTCTCTCTCTGCTTGCCTCTCTGCCTACTTGTGATCTCTCTCTGTCAAATAAATAAATAAAATCTTTAAAAAAAAATGTGGAGGGGTACCTTGGTGGCTTAGTCAGTTAAGTATCTGACTCAGTTTTGGCTCAGGTCATGATCTCAAGGTTGTGAGATTGAGCCCCATGTGGGGCTCTGTGCTGGGCATGGAGCCTGCTTACGATTCTTTCTCCCAAGGGGAACCCTCCTACATTGTTGGTGGGAATGCAGTCTCGTGCAGCCACTCTGGAATACAGTATGGAGGTTCCTCAAAAAGTTGAAAATAGAGCTACCCTGTGACCCAGCAATTGCATTACTGGGTATTTACCCCAAAGATACAAACGTAGTGATCCGAAGGGACACTTGCACCCCTGTGTTTATAGCAGCAATGTCCACAATAGCCAAGCTATGGAAAGAGCCTAGATATCCATCAACAGATATATGGATAAAGATATGGTATATATATGCAGTGGAGTATTATACAGCCATCAAAAATTTTAAATCTTGCAGTGTGGATGGAGCTAGAGGGTATTATGCTAAGCAAAATAAGTCATTCAGAGAAAGGCGGTTATCATATGATCTCACTGATATGCAGAATTTAGGAAACAAGGCAGAGGATCATAGGGGAAGAGAGGAAATAATGAAGCAAGATGAAACCAGAGAGGGAGACAAAAAAACAAAACAAAAGATGGTTGCTGAGGGTGGGGATGGGGATGGGGTGGCTGGGTGATGGACATCGGAGAGGGTATATGTGGTATATATATGAGTGCTGGGTGTTGTGTAAGACTGATGAATCACAGACCTGTACCGCTGAAACAAATAATACATTATATGTTAATTAAAAAAATAAACAAAATATTACTGTTCAATGTGACCAAGAAAAAGATTCTCTCCCTCTGCCCCTCCCCCAACCTTCCCCCCTCTGAAAAAAATGTGGAATCATTAAAATTACTATAAAATATGAATGATATATGTGCCTATTTCCTTTTGTCCCTACTTAAATGTTGATTTTTTAAAAAAAAGATTTTATTTATTTATTTGACAGAGATCACAGGTAGGCAGAGAGGCAGGCAAAGAGAGGGGGGAAAGCAGGCTCCACCCTAAGCAGAGAGCCTGATGCGGGGCTGAATCCCAGGACCCCGAGATCATGACCTGAACTGAAGGCAGAGGCTTAACCCACTGAGCCACCTAGGTGCCCTAGAGCAAAACATTCTTTTGACCTTTTTTCTTTTGATGTAAAATTCATGTATAATGAGATACACATCTTAAAGTTTACATTTTTGGAAATTTTATACACTGTATAACCCAATTCCTTATCAAGATACAGTATAGTACCATTTTCTTGAAGTGTTCCTTTATGCCTGTTTCCAGTCCATTCTTGCCCCTGTCCTCCTAGGGGCAATCACTGTCACTCTTTTTTTTTTCCATCATGGATTAATTTTGTCCATTCCAGAACTTCATATAAGTGGAATCATATAGCATATACTCTTTTATGTAATTCTTTCACTCAGTATGTTTTTGAGATGTATCCAATTTCTTCCTTTTTTTTTTTAAAGATTTTTTTTTTTTTTAAAGTTTTTTTTTTTTTTTTTGTTAGAGAGAGAGAGAGAGCGAGCACAGGCAGACAGAGTGGCAGGCAGAGGCAGAGGGAGAAGCAGGCTCCCTGCCGAGCAAGGAGCCCGATGCGGGACTCGATCCCAGGACGCTGGGATCATGACCTGAGCCGAAGGCAGCCGCTTAACCAACTGAGCCACCCAGGCGTCCCTTTTTTTTAAAGATTTTATTTATTTATTTGACAGATCACAAGTAGGCAGAGAGGCAGGCAGAAAGGAGGGGGGTAAGCAGGCTCCCCGCTAAGCAGAGAGCCTGATGTGGGGCTCGATCCTAGGACCCTGGGATCATGACCTGAGCCAAAGGCAGAGGCTTAACCCACTGAGCCACCCAGGTGCCCCCTTAAGTTCTTTCTTAAAAGGAGACCTGGTTTATCTCCTTGGCTGCAATACTAGTCATATTCATTTGTTCATTCGTTCCTTCCTTCCTTTTTTGGAGAAGTATCATAGGTTGTTTAAAATAATATAGCAATTATAAATTATTAAAAAAATGTTTTTCTTTTGTTGGCTAGGGGTTATACCAACAGGTTAAAGAAAAATAAATGGATACTTTTTAGTGTAGAGAATCTTAAATATCAGTGGTATAAATAAGATTATGAGGTAAAGATTACTCAGAATAGGGACACCTAGGTGGCTCAGTTGGTTAAGCATCTGCCTTCAGCTCAGTCATGATCCCAGGGTCCTAGGATTGAGTTCTACATTGGGTTCCCTGCTCAGCGGAAGGCTTGTTTCTCCCTCTTCCTCTGCCTGTCACTCCCCCTGCTTGTGTGAGCTGCCCCTCTCTGTCAAATAAATAAGTAAGATTTTTTTAAAAAAGATTTTATTTATTTGACAAAGAGAGAGATCACAAGTAGACAGAGAGGCAGGCTCCCCACTGAGCAGAGAGCCTGATGTGGGGCTTGATCCCAGGATCCTGAGATCATGACCTGCACCAAAGGCAGAGGCTTAACCTACTGAGCCACCCAGGCGCCCCAAGTTTTGTTTTTTTTTTTAAGTTTGGTCAGAATAAGAACATCTGAACAATGATTTGGCAGTAGGAAGATTTTCTTCTTTGAGAGGGGCTTGGCTACATAGTTCTTATGCTTTAATATAAAGGTAAAATAGCTCTTTCTGTATAGTCGTAATAAAGATTAGAACATATTGCTTGTCACATATATAAGAAGTCCTGTCAAAATATGTTAAAAATGGAGAGAATGACAAGGTAACTACTCTAAAAGGGATAACTAAAGGGCTCAATGTGCATTAAGATGAAGCTTTTAAGGAGAAGACACAGTAAACAGATAAAAAAATCAGTATTAAAAATTAGTCTTATTTGCCCCTTTATCTCCTTTGATTGAAAATGTTGACTTGGGGCACCTGGGTGGCTCAGGTCATGATCTTGGGGTGCTGGGATCGAGCCCCGCATCAGTCTCTCTGCTCAGCAGGGAACCCACTTCTCTCTCTCTCTCTCTCTCTCTTTTTAAGATTTTATTTATTTGTTTGACAGCACAAGCAGGGGGAGCAGCAGGCAGAGGGAGAGGGAAAGACAGGCTCCCCACTGAGCAGGGAGCCCAATGCGGGGCTAGATCCCAGGACCCTGGGATCATGACCTGAGCTGAAGGCAGAAGCTTTAACCCACTGAGCCACCCAGGCACCCCTCCAATTTGTTATTTCTATAATAAGTTTCTTCTCTTTTTTGCCATAATATACAACAGTTTAACCCTTCTGTTGATGGATACTTGGACTATTTCCAGTTCTTGGCTATAATCAATAAAACTGCTATGAATATTCTTGAGTCTTTTGTGAAAATATATTTTCGTTTCTCTTGGGTAGTAAGTATTTAGCAGTTGAATTTCTGAGTCAAAGGTGGGTATATGCTTAATCTTATAAGAAACTGCCACATCTTTTCCGAAAAGAATTGTAGCATTTTATTTCCCTACCAACATTGTATGAGAATTGCAGTGATTCTGCAATCTCATCAATATTTGTAATTGTCAGTGTTTTTAGTTTTAGCCATTCTGTGATACGTATTTTTTTCTTTTTTTTTTTTCTTGAAGAGTTTTATTTACTTATTTGTCAGAGAGAGAGCACAAGGAGGGGGAGCGGCAGACAGAGGGAGAAGCAGGCTCCCTGCTGAGTAGGGAGCCTGATGTGGGGCTTGATCCCAGGACTCTGGGATCAGAACCGGAGCTGAAGGCAAGACACTTAACTGATTGAGCCACTCAGGTGTCCCTGTAATATGTGTTCTAAAATGTCACTGTGGTTTTAATTTCTAGATTTCTCCAGTGATAGGATAACATTGGTTATTCTCTTCTTGTGCTTATTGGTAAAGTGTTTGTTCAAATCATTGGCCCATGTGAACATTGGATTGTCATTTTGTTATCGACTTGTTACTTTGTATGTGGTAGTACTCTAATATTAGCTTTTTCTTCCTGTACCACAGTGTGGACACAGATTCAATTACCTGTAAAAGATCATTAGATCATTAGTCTTATTAAAATAAAAATAATGTAGGCTTTTAATGTTATTAACATATCATGGGTAGTGAGGGTAAATTATGAAAGAAATTGTGGACTTGCAAAATTTTGATTTGATTATTATTTTTAAAAGATTATTTATTTATTTATTTTTAAAGTGTTTTTTTTTAAATGTATTTGACAGAGAGAGACACAGTGAGAGAGGGAACACAACCGGGGGAGTGAGAGGGGGAGAAGAAGGCTTCCTGATGACCAGGGAGCCTGAAGCAGGGCTCAATCCCAGGACTCTGTGATCAGGACCAGAGCCGAAGGCAGATGCTTAAAGACTTAGGCACCCAGGTGCCCCTTGATGTCATTTTTAAAGTGATCTAACTAATTTCTTTGCTATGGAACAGGAGAACCCAAACTATCCAAATCAGAGGAGAATGATACAGATACATCTTAAAATAAGTATGAATTGGGGTGCCTGGGTGACACAGTGAAGTGTCTGCCTTTTGGTTTCTGCTCAGGTTTTGATCTCAGGGTTGTGGGATTGAGCCTCACATCGGGCCCCTGTGCTCAGTGCAGAGTCTGCTTACGATTTTCTCTCTCGGGGCACCTGGGTGGCTCAGTGGGTTAAGCCTCTGCCTTCGGCTTGGGTCATGGTCCCAGGGTCCTGGGATCAAGCCCTGAGTCAGGCTCTCTGCTTAGTGGGGAGCCTGCTTCCCTCTCTCTCTGCCTGCCTCTCTGCCTACTTGTGATCTCTGTCAAATTTAAAAAAAAAAAAAAAATCTTTAAATCTTTAAAAAAAACTATGAGTTATTCTTAGGAAGTAAATAACTATTTGAATATATGAAGTTTATCTGATATGGTCCAGGCATTATTGGGGTTAAAAACACAGTAAATGGTAATGAGATCACTTGTTTTTGGATTCAAAGTTCCTTGTTATTAAAAGTCCTCAGTAGGAGCTAATACGTATTTGTTCTCTTTGTATTTCTTGTTGTTTTAGTAGGTCTACAAATTGATTCCAGTTATAATAGTCTTAGAATAAAAGAAATAACTTATTTTTTATAAAATAGGTTTATTTTGTTGTCCTTTAAAAGTTGTTATGTTTTGGACTCTTAAAATGTTGATGGTTTAGATAAGGTATATCTGGTATTGATATAACATTTTTACCCTGTTGTGGAAAAATCATTTCATTAGGATCAAAGATATTTTCTGAGTATTTGATGTTATTATTTCTGCAAATTGTACAAAGGGTGAGAGGTTCTCTGCAGTTAAGGCATTGTGGCTACAGTGTACTTGTAAATTTTTAAATTAATTAATTAATTTATTTTTTGTACGAGTAATTTTCTAAAAAACAATATTTACCAGATTTTTACATCCAGAAGTAAGATTTTATTTTCTTTCTCAGTTATGGTCTAAAGATAAGACTTTTTTTTTTTTTAATTTGAGTAATCTCTACACCCAGTGTGTGGCTTGAATTTAACAACACTGAGATGAAGAGCTGCACGTTCTTCTCACTGGGCCAGCCAGGCACCCTTAAGGACAGCATATTTTGAGTGAGAGGAAAAGAAGTACATGCAAATTAATAGTAATAGCTAACATTTATTCAGTGCTTGCTAGATATACAAACACATTATAAACATAGCGTTTAATCATCATAGTTTACTGATGTGGAGATACTCTAATTATTTCCATTTTACAGATGGATATTAGAGGCTCTAGGTAACTTGTCTAGAGTTTCGCATCTTATAGTGAAGGACCTGGGATTCAATCCCAAGCATTCTATCTACAATCTGTATTTTTTTTTTTTTTTAAGATTTTATTTATTTATTTGACAGAGAGGCAGTGAGAGCAGGAGTACAAGCACAGGGAGTGGGAGAGGGAGAAGTAGGCTTCCTGCTGAGCAGGGAGCCTGATGTGGGGCTCGATCCCAGGACCCTGAGATCATGACCTGAGCCGAAGGCAGACACTTAACGACTGAGCCACCCAGGTGCCCCTGTATTTTTTTTTTTTTTTGTCAGAGAGAGAGAGAGCACAAGCAGGCAGAGGCAGAGGGAGAAGCAGACTCCCTGCTGAGCAAGGAGCCCGATGTGGGACTTGATCCCAGGACTCTGGGATCATGACCTGAGCCGAAGGCAGCAACTTAACTAACTGAGCCACCCAGGTGTCCCAACCCCTGTATTCTTTTAACACTTGAGCTGTGTAGCTTCATTTTAGTGAAATGAATTAGATTTTCCTTTTTTGAAATTAAATAAGTTTGGTCCCAAGGAAAAGACAGACGTTATTATAAAAGGTACAGAAAAGATCAAGAAATCCAAGGACTTGGTTCATAGGAGCTGCCATTAGCTCCCAAATGCAGGCGCATAGCCCGTTGCTTATCTCTGCAGGTCTTCTCTGTTCAGCTCCCCCACCCTTTTTTTCCCCCCAAGATTTTATTTATTTATTTGACACAGAGAGAGAGCGAGGGAGCACAAGTAGGCAGAGTGATAGGCAGAGGGAAAAAGAGAAGCAGGCTCTCCACTGAGCAGGGAGCCTGAAGCAGAACTCAATCCCAGGAGCCTGGGATCATGACCTGAGCCGAAGGCAGTTGCTTAACTGACTGAGCCACGCAGGTGCCCCCAAGTCCCCTTTTTTTCCTGTTGGCAGATTCCTTTGCTCTCTAGGGTTTCTTGTTTCATTGTGACTTCCACTAGCTGTTCTACTGCCCCTGTATGGCTCTGCTGGCCCCTCTGCTCTCTTCTATTTCTTGGGATAAATCATCTTGCCTTTTCTCACCTTTTTGAGGTAGACCACATAAGTGAATGGGTTGCCCTTTGAGTACTTTTTGAACAGCGGTAAAGTGACTATCCAAAACATGGCCATTGGCCCTCAGTGTGGCCATGACATTTTCACCAGAATGCAGTATGAGTCAGCAGGTGTCATAAGACTTACTGATTGACTAGTTTAGGTGAGTTATCAAAAAAATAAATAAATAAAGGTCATGTGAATTTTTTACTAGACAAATATTTTCTAAGGTGTGTTCCATAAAATAGTTCTAGGCAGTGGCCTGTGGAGAGTAGTAACTTTGGTGAAATATCTATGGAAAATTCTGCCTAATGTGTTTACTTCTTGGAGATTCATAGTGTGGTTGTGAGAATCCCTGCAATATGAAAGTTTGATGAGCTCTTTTTATTTTATTTTATTTTTTTTAAATTTTTTGAGTCTTTTTTAAATTTTAATTTTTATTATTTTTTTAAGATTTTATTTATTTATTTGACAGAGATTACAAGTAGACAGAGAGGCAGGCAGAGAGGGGAAGGGAAGCAGGCTCCCCGCTGGGCAGAGAGCCCAGATGCGGGGCTCGATTCCAGGACCCTGGAATCATGACCTGAGCTGAAGGCGAGGCTTTAACCCATTGAGCCACCCACGTGCCCCTTGAGTCTTTTTTTTTTTTTAAGATTTTTATTTATTTATTTGACAGAGATCACAACTAGGCAGAGAAGTAGGCAGAGAGAGAAGGAGGGGAAGCAGGCTCCCTGATGTGTAGAGAGCTCCATGCGGGGCTTGATCCCAGGACCTTTAGATCATGACCTGAGCTGAAGGCAGAGGCTTTAACCCACTGAGCCACCCAGGTGCCCTTGATGAGCTCTTTTTAGAATAACATTTCCCGCACTTAGTTGGTCACAGAACTCCTAATATATGATAGATAATATCTCACTGAGCAGTGTTTTGGGAAGTATGCATTAGAGTAAGGTAGGAATTTTCTTTCTTTCTTTTTTTTGGTTAGTGTTACAGAATGCTATTGGTAATTCTATTTAGCAGTCATTGACAGAAGACCGATGATTGCTAAAAATACGGGCTTTGGCCTACATAGATAGGATTTTAATTTTAGCACTACTATTTATCATATGTGATTTTACATTAGAACTTTATCTTGGGACACCTGGGGAGAACCTGACCCAGGACCCTGAGATCATAACCCAAGCAGAAGATAGACACTTAACTGACTGAGCCACCCAGGTACCCCTGGGTACCAGTTTTATTTTATTCTGATTAGTGTTCCAGTTTTCAGTGAGGCCTAATTGTGGAGTCTTTTTTTTTTTTTTCTTTAAAGATTTTATTTATTTATTTGACAGAGAGATCACAGGTAGGCAGAGAGGCAGGCAGAGAGAGAGGGGGAAGCAGGCTCCCTGCCGAGCAGAGAGCCCAATATGGGGCTCCATCCCAGGACCCTGAGACCATGACCCGAGCCGAAGGCAGAGGCTTTAACCCACTGAGCCACCCAGGCGCCCCCTGATTGTGGAGTCTTTTGAGCTTTTATACTATCCCACATATTCTTGCACTAAACTATGGTTGTGAAGTAATTTAAATGAATCTGCATATAGTTCTAGCAGTTGGAAAGAGCGCAAGTGGCTTAATACTACCACCTACATCCTTTAAGTAAAGCATTCACTTAGTTGATGTAAATGGAATTAATTGATTAGCTGGGTGGGAAGAATAGGACTTTGCTTGTGGCATTATTCACCAGAGAATTTAATAAAGTTTGTGCATCCCCCCCCTTTTTTTTTGTGCATCCCTTTTTTGACATAGTTGCCCCAGTATTAAAGTGAAGAGATCCAGGTTTATGGCTCTGCTACCCATTAGCTATGTATGATCTTAGATAATTCTCTTAATTTCATGGGCCAGAGTTTTCTTTCTGTAATTTGAACTAGTCATACTGGTTCTCCCCCCACCCCAGGAGAAGCAGCTTTTTAAATTTTTTAAAGATTTTATTTATTTATTTGACAGAGAGAGACATAGCAAGAGAGGGAACACAAGTAGGGGGAATGGGAGAGGAGAAACAGGCTTCCCGCTGAGCAAGGAGCCTGATGCGGGCTGGATCACAGGACTCTGGGATCATGACCTGAGCCTAAGGCAGATGTTTAACGACTGAGCCACCCAATTGCCAGAAAAGCAGCTTTTTAACAAAATTGGTCATTGTTCACAGCATTTAGAAATGGTTACAGATAGCAATAAAACTGAAAAATGAGAGGAAATAATATCAATCTAACTAAACATTAAAATATTGATGCAGCTTAACTAGGAAAGTCTAATATTCAGCATTATTCTCTTTTGTTTATGAAAAAGGAGTGTTGGGATAATATATTTTCATAGATGTGACATTAATTTGTCTGCTTTTGCTACAGTGTGTTTGTTTTTTCTCTCTTTTATTTATATTTCAAATATTTATAACCATTTCCTCTAAAGAATTTGACAAACAAGTAGATTTGTTTTTTTATGCAGTGCTTTTCTAGACTTTTCATCCAGAGTCAACCTGATAAAGGGGCAAAATACCAAATGTGCTTTTTTTGGTAGTTGTTGGAGAATCTTGATCTATGAATTATCTTAAAGTATTGATAAACTAAATTATACTGTGATTCACTATTAGTAATATCTTAGGTCAATAGTAATTCTTGCCTCTTGTGAGAAAAGTGCTCTTTAGCAAAAACAGTTGCAGACTGCCCCCAAAGTAATCACGGTACTCTTAATATTGATGGATTAATATTTAAGTATTGGTAGATTCTGTGATTTAGAGATTTGTTATAACTTTTTGTTTCTCAAGAGAATCAGGAACACAGCCAGAAACAAAAAGAAGCTTTATTTTATTTTATTTTTTTTTAAAGATTTTTTGTTAAGTTTTGGGTTTGTTTTTTTTTTAAGATTTTATTTATTTATTTGACAGAGAGCGAGAGCAGGGACACAAGCAGGGGGAGTAGGAGAGGGAAAGCAGGCTTCCTGCTGAGCAAGGAGCCCGATGTGGGGCTCCATCCCAGGACCCTGGGATCATGACCTGAGCCAAAGGCAGATGCTTAATGACTGAGCCACCGAGGCACCCCCAAATAGGAGCTTTAAAAAAAGAAAAAAAAATTTTTTTTGACAATTTACCTTCTTTATTCCTCTGTGTAAAATTACTTTGTAGAATCAGAAAACATCTATTGCAAAGGTGTGTATAATCCAGTCTATATGGCAGGTCTTCTTTCCTAAATGTAAAGGTGTAATCTGGATTCATGTAAAAAGTGAGAAATTGGGACACCTGGGTGGTTCAGTTAGTTCAGTGGCTCCCTTGGGCTTAGGTCATGATCCCAAGGTCCTGGGATCAAGTCCCACATTAGGCTCCCATCTCAGCAGGGAGCCTGCTTCTGCCTGCCTGCTGCTCCCTCTGCTTGTGCTCGCTGGCTCTTCCTCTCTCTGACAAATAAATAAAATCTTTAAAAAAAGGGTGAGAAATCTGGGGTGCCTGGGTGGCTCAGTTGGTTAAACATCTGCCTCCAGCTCAGGTCATGATCCCGGCATGCTGGGATGGAGTTCCGTGCTCATCGAGGAGTCTACTTCTCCCTCTGTCTGCCACTCCCCCTGCTTGTGCATGCTCGCTCTCTCTCTCTCTCTCTCTCTCTCTGTGTCAAATAAATAATTAAAACCAAAAAAGGAAAGAAAGAAAGAGAAAGAAAAACTGGAAGTTCTTAGACATGACAAGGATGTGAAGAATCACTGACTTACCCCAAGACAAAATGGAACTGAGACCTATTTGGAATCATCAACTGTGGTCTGACATAGATGTCTCTTAACATCATTACACTTTAATTCATTTCAGTTTCAAAGGTTTCTGCCAAGGCAGGTCTGGAATCTGGAGTTTTCCTTGAGGTTTCCAGTAGTGCAAACCCTGTTTCCTCTGCAATCTGTTTTTCTACTTCAAATTTTCTGAAATCCTATGGAGGTGAAGTAACTTTTTTTGGTGTTCTCATTGATGCATATCAAATTCATAACATTTTAATTTGTCTTTAATGTCTGCTCCAGTGTAAGCTTCAGAATCACCAGTGTACATTTCAGTGTAATAACCAAGCACTATAACAGAAAATATTGTTTAAAACTAAGGGTTTTGTGGATATAACAGCATTTTCAAATTTGCCCATCAGACTGTGTATATACCCTTTGGCAGAGTAGGTGGATGAGTTCTGAAGAATTAACACCAGTGCCTGAGGGTGATAGTCCAGTGCCTTGGCATACTTTTTTAAACTTCTTGTGGACATGTCCCAAGTTGTTCAACAAAGGTTTCTATTTGCCATCTGTTATCTTGTTCCAAATTGCTTTAATTTTTTCCAGAGCATCAAGAAACCTTTGTTCAGTTTTCTATTCTCCATTCTGAAATGCAAGCATACCAAGCTTGTGCATAACAAAAGGATGTTCTAGTGCAATGCTTAGTTTGTGCAAAGCTTACCACTTGGCCAAAGAATCTTTCAGCCAATTTTGAGTTATTGGTCAATCCCATATTATAATCCAGTGTAGAGCATTGGCAAATGACTCTTTCATCACCTCCACTCCTATGAAGTAAGCAACCATGGCCTGGTCATGCTCACTCTTAGCTGCACACAACTGCCTGTATGCTACCCACACAGGCCTGTACATCTTCCCAAATGTTGTTATTTCACTGAGATACCTTCTGACAAGTTCATTTTTATGACCAAACATGAGATAATAGCATCCCACTGCAAAACAAGACACAGGATTGCACACCAATTAATGAGAAAGACAAAAGTTCATTTGCTTTATTCAGTTCCACAAGTGTCCCTTGTATGTTCAGGTAAATAGTTTGCATGGAAAGAATCTTTCACCATTATTACAGAAGTAAGGTTGTAGCACTATTTGTTCATTCATTCATTCATCCATTGAGCATGCTGACCTAGTGGTGGGCGGGGGAGGGGGGAGAGGGAGAGATACAAGCTTAAACAGGCTCCTTGCCATGGGGGAGCCCTGCGTGGGGCTCCATCTCACAACACTGAGATCATGACCTAAATGGAAATCGAGTCAGATGTTTAACCGACTGAGCCATCCAGGTGTCCAGTTTGTAGCATATTTTAAAATCACAATTATAAGGAGGAGTCAAGATGGCGGAGAAGTAGCAGGCTGAGACGACATCAGGCAGCAGGAGATCAGCTAGATAACCTATCAAACCATTCCAAACACCTACGAATCCAACAGGAGATCAAAGAGAAGAAAAACAATTCTAGAAACAGAAAATCGACCACTTTCTAAAAGGTAGGACCAGCGGAGAAGTGAATCCAACACGATGGGAAGATAGACCCCGCAGGGTGGGGCTGGCTCCCGGCAAGCGGCGGAACAACGGAGCACAAAATCAGGACTTTTAAAAGCCTGCTCCATGGAGGGACATCGCTCCAGAGGCTAAACTGGGGTGAAGACCTCACAGGGACAGCGTGGACTCAGGTCCCGCGGGGTCACAGAAAGATCGGGGGTGTCTGAGTGTCGCAGAGCCCACAGGTATTAGAGAAGGGAAGCCGGCTGCAAAGACAGAGCCGAGGTTTCCTGGAGCCGTGGTCTGTGACACGGGCCGGTGCTCTGTGCGAGGGGTCCCCACAAGATCCGGGGAGACTCCGACCCGGGAGAACTCAGGGATCTGCGGGATTCGGAGACTCCAGGTGGGACTCTGCCAGAGACAGAGACGCTTGGTCACAGGCTGGGTGAACTCGGAGCGCTCCCAGAAGCCAGTGAGACAGGACTGATTACACACGATTTTCTCCAAGCGCGGCCGGAGGCTGGGGAGACGGGAGTGACTAAACGCTTTTCTCTGAAGGCACACTGAAGACTGGGGCCCCTAGCTCTTGGCTCCTCCGAACCGGAAAATGGGAGGCCGCCATTTTCATTCCCGTCCTCCGGAACTCTAGGGAAAGCGTTCAGGGAACAAAAGCTCCGGAAAGCGAACCTGAGAGGATTACTTAGCCCGGCCCCTGGTAAGGGCGGTGCAATTCCGCCTGGGGCAGAGACACTTGAGAATCACTACAACAGGCCCCTCCCGCAGAAGATCAACAAGAAATCCAGCCAAGACCAAGTTCACTTAACAAGGAGAACAGCGGATTCTTATCTGGACAAAATGACAAGGTGGAAAAACTCACCACAAAAAAAACAACAGGAGGCAGGACCGAAGGCTAGGGACCTAATCAATACAGACATTGGTAATATGTCAGATCTGGAATTCAGGATGACGATTCTCAAGGTCCTAGCCGGGCTCGAAAAAGGCATAGAAGATATTAGAGAAACCCTGTCCGGAGAAATAAAAGCCCTTTCTGGAGAAATAAAAGAACTAAAATCTAATCAAGTTGAAATAAAAAAAGCTATTGATGAGGTGCAATCAAAAATGGAGGCTCTTCCTGCTAGGATAAATGAGGCAGAAGACAGAATTAGTGATATAGAAGACCAAATGACAGAGAATAAAGAAGCTGAGCAAAAGAGAGACAAACAACTACTGCACCACGAGGGGAGAATTCGAGAGATAAGTGATGCCATAAGACGAAACAACATTAGAATAATTGGGATTCCAGAAGAAGAAGAAAGAGAAATAGGAGCAGAAGGTATACTGGAGAGGATTATTGTAGAGAATTTCCCTAATATAGCAAGGGGAACAAGCATCAAAACCCAGGAGGTGCAGAGAACACCCCTCAAAATCAATAGGAATCGGTCCACACCCCGCCATCTAATAGTAAAATTTGCAAGTCTTAGTGACAAAGAGAAAATCCTGAAAGCAGCACAGGACAAGAAGTCTGTAACATACAATGGTAAAAATATTAGATTGGCAGCAGGCTTATCCACAGAGACCTGGCAGGCCAGAAAGAACTGGCATGATATATTCAGAGCACTAAACAAGAAAAACATGCAGCCAAGAATACTTTATCCAGCTAGGTTATCACTGAAAATAGAAGGAGAGATAAAAAGCTTCCAGGACAAACAAAAACTGAAAGAATTTGTAAACACCAAACCAGCTGTACAGGAAATATTGAAAGGGGTCCTCTAAGCAAAGAGAGACCCTAAAAGTGTTATCAGAAAGGAACAG